>CAOLHI010000182.1:600000-807160 GCA_948474755.1 Ctenosaura bakeri | reverse complement strand
TAAGCTAGTTAACATTCTGATGAAGCCACAGCTCTTGAAATTTTGCAAGTTGCATTTTCAGATGACTCAGCAGGGAGTTTCCTCAGCTTCATTTAATCATGCTGATAAATAGGAGCCTTGGTTCATCAGTGTCTTAGCCAGTATGGGTGAGGCATTACAAAAGTCCTTTTTTTGACGTGTAGCAGGGTGGGGATCATGTGGTTACAAGGAAAGCAATTTTCTATTGCTTCTTTTCCAAGAGAGAGAAACTTACTGGTAGTTAGATGTCGAGAAATTTCTTCTTCCACTTACTGAAGCACAGCTCCTATAGTCGGTCTTCCCAAGAGTGTCTTTTAGCATCATGTAGTTAGTCATCTGTCAGATAGAACAGCGATTGAATCTAACTATTTTTACATTTAAGAAAGCTGGTCTAGAAGCAAGATTTTACCTGTATTCTTGTGGCTTTTTTGATAATAGCAGTGAAAAGTTCTACCAGGTCATGTGAGAATGTTTTAATCTTACACATGCGTGCGTGCACGCAGCTTCAGTGATGAACAGTTAAAATATTTGTACCTTAAAATGAGTGAAATGTATCAATAACCTCATAATGTATCTCACTTTATCCAGGGAACAAGTTTACTTGGAAAACTCTAGAATGTGAATGGAGCCTCCTATGGTGACATCAGTAGCTTCACTGAAGGTATTAGATGAAGCCTCTCATAGGCTTGTAAGACATATAGTACAACTGAATGAGGATAGTCAAGAAACAGAACCTATCCATAGCCTCTCATAGCTGGTGGTGTTCTTTGTTATTAATACATTTTGCCATTTTGACCACATTCTGGTGTTGCTTAGCCACATATGTCATGGTTTTTAATCTGTGAAATTATGGAGGGTATGCCACATGCACTTGTTATTTCTGTGTGGATACAAATAAAGATGGATGCCTCCCCTCAGAAGAGTCAACTTACAGAGCAGGGTAACTGAACATGTGGCCCTCCAGATGTTGTTGGACTGCAATTCCTACAGCTTCAGCTAATATAACCAGTGGTAGGGTTGATGGGAAGTGCAGATCCAGAGGACCATCACTGTTCTAGAGCAGGGGAGGACAAATGGTGACCTACGACGACAAAAGGTGACCTACGTGGTGACAAATGGTCCCCTGATGCCACTCGTGCAGAATTTTTTAAGATATAAATAAAGGGGGTTCCTCTTGTGTAGGCCTCCAGGAACAGCAGTTTCTTGGAGTGGGGAAAGAGCTGGTCATGGATGCCCAGATAGGCCTGGTGGTTATTGTTTTTCTTTTCTCCTTCCCCTTCTTCCTCTTTAGCTTTTCCAGTCGTGGCTTAGCTCATGGTGGAATACTGGAGACAAAAATCTCACTGAGATTTCACCAAAGTTGCCTGTTGCTGTTGAGAAAGGATAGAAACGTCTAGCTTGGCAGTTGAAGTCCACAGGTGTGCAAGTGAATGCCACTGTAAATGGGCAAAGGGGGCTTTGTGAAGAGATTTTAGAGATTCACTACTCTTAAAAAAATAGGAATCATCCCTGGTAGATGAGAGTATTGGAAGTTATGTACATGATTAAGCATACAGCTACATATTTGTCTAGATGACTTCAAGTTCAAGTTTATTGCATTTTAGCAGCCAGCCATTGCACAAAATGAAGGAATAAAATCAGATTAAAATGAGAAAGAATAATCCAGCCAATATACATATAATACATAATCAACAATAAATAAATCACTTTCCATACCCCTCCTTGTTCTTTATAGCACGTAATTGTAAGGCCCTAACAAGAAATTTAGATGTTCTGAAAGACACATATTTCACAGTATCAGATAGCAGAAAACAAACTTTCGCAAAGGAAGAACTTCCCTTAAAAGACTTCAATAAAGGAAAAATATACTTGCTCCTAAGATCATTGTAAATAGGGCACTCAAGTAGAACATGAATTAAATCTTCTATTGAAACAGAGTTGCAAACACATACTCTGTCCTTCATAGGAACATTATTGTACCTGCCCATCCGAATTGCCAGTGGGAGAACGTTCAATCTAGCATGCAGAAAGGCTAACTTCATTTTAAAAGTTGGAAGATCAACCAGATAATGAGGAAGGGGTGAGTTTAGTGGAATGTAAGAAACAAAAAATGTATTAGATTGGCAGGACTTAATCTCAGTCATCTGGGATTGCATTGCTATATCCTTGAGTCTTTGGAGTATAAGTAATTTTGCTTTATCATATCCTTGAGTCAGGAAAAAAGGAACAGAGAACCCCAAATTCATGACAGCCAATTGCATTTTATGCATCCATGAATTTGGACCAGGCTCTTCGAGGGACTTCAAAAGGAGCTCAGATACCCGCTTAAAAATAATTTTTAACCAAAAAAGGAGGGCTAATCTAAGAGCCTCTGTTTTAATTGGCATTATACCTAACTCTGCACGGAGCAATACTAATTTTGTGGAAATGGGAACTGCCACAAGTCTGCGCAGAAATTTATTTTGTGCTCTCTCTAATATATCTAAGTTGGCCAGAGCCCACAGTGGTGCTCCAAACAGCAGTTTAGGCAGGACTCTGAGCCTATAGAGTTCTAAAGTGGGTTGAATCATATTGCCCCCTTTTGTGCGATAGAATCTTAATAATCCATTTAATGTTCTTTCAGCTAACAGGGTACTTGATTGAACCTGTGAAGACCAATTACCAGTCCAGTGAAAGACCACACCAAGATATTTAAAGGAGGGGACTTGTTCCAATTTATTCCCGTCAAGTAACCAGTTATAAATTTTTTTGGATTTGCCGAATACCATCACTTTTGTTTTTTGGTAATTGATGGAAAGTTGTTCATTCTTACAGTATGAACTAAACTGATTCAACAACCTACGCAGGCCTACTTGAGTATAGGAAATCAGAATAGCATCATCTGCATACAATAGGATCGAATATTTCCGATTTCCAATTTTAACTGGGAAAAATTGGTCACCTTTTAAGAACTCAACTACATCGTTTATAAATAAGTTGAAAAGAAGGGGAGCAAGCAGACACCCTTGTCTTACTCCTTTAGAGACAGGTATCGAGTCTGATAGGTGTGTACCATCAACTCTGACTTTCAAGGATGTATTTGAATAAAGGGATATTATACATTTTAGAAGGTTCTTATCAATACTCATAGTTTGTAATTTAACCCAAAGACGTCCCCGTGAAATAGAGTCGAAAGCAGCCTTCAAATCAATGAATGCCACAAGAATATGCTTTACAGTTCCTGCCAGATATTTATCAATAACATGTTTCAACATAAAACAATTATCCAAAGTTGACCTGCCTGAACAGAAGCCAGCCTGTTCTGGGGCCAACAATGCATGCTCTTCCACCCAATCCTCCAATGTATCTAGAAGAGACCTGGTATAAATTTTCCCAGAAACATCCAAGAGACTAATGGGCCTATAATTTCCTGGATCATTTCTAGGACCCTTTTTGTAGATTGGAACTACAATAGCAGATGACCAATTAGGTGGTGTAACTCCTACATTATTAATTAAAGAAAATAATGAAGCAAAAATTGGAGCCCACCAGTCTGAAAATGCAATATAAAAGTCTGATGGAAGGCCATCTTCACCAGGTGCTTTACCTTTCTTTAGTCTTAGTATTAATGAATTAGCCCTATCTACAGAAATATTTTCCCAGCTATGTTCCCATCTAGGTCCAGTATAATCCAGGGGAATAATCTTAAAATGGTCTGAATCATTAAATAGCTTTCCAAAATAGCTTTCCCAGTTGTTTTTAGAAATAGTTCCTTCTAAAATTGGAGATGACCTTTTTTCAAGCTTTGCAATTGTATCCCAGAATTTTGATGGATTCTTTTGCAGGAGTGCTAGGCTTAGTTCCTTCCACTGTTCCCTGTAATATATCCTTTTTTTCTCCCTAATTAATCTTTTATATTTTTTACGAAGATCATAGAAGTGTGAGGGAATTACAGTGGAGTTAGTGGATCGATATAATTTGATGGCTTTTCCCATTTGCCTTTTTAGATTCCTGCAGTCTTTGTCAAACCAAGCATTATTGCTTTTGGTTTGACAATTTTCTGAGTGGGATACCTTTTTTATAAAGAGGGGTCTGAGAGAGTTTGTTAATTGTGCATACAACTGATTTGCAGATTCAATATTGGATGCTTGAATCAGATCTTTCCTTAATTTCAGAAATTCCTCAGAGTAGAGTCTCTGTTGCAAATCTGATTGCAACTGGGGATTCCATTTGATCCTTTTATCAGAGGTTAATTGGGCTTGTTCAGAATTAAGGTAGTGAGCAGTATTTGTAACAGTACTGTTAAACCACTGCAAGGAAAATCTAAGTGGCTGGTGATCACTACCAGCAACTGGATCAACTGTGAAAGAAAGGAACAAAGATCGATGCTCATGTGAAATTAACACATAGTCAACTGTACTCGCTCTAGAGTTATTTATAAAAGTAAACTCTCCCTTAGAATTATCAAGATGGGAACCATTTATTATTTATTAGATGACTTCAGTAACGCTTGTCAGTGCTGAACTTTTGAAATTATAGCAGATATTATATATCCTGGACTCGTTCTTTTCTTTTTGTTTTTGCCTTCCTCGCTCACTTTTTCTTTGTGTTTTATGTTTTCTCAGTGACTGAGCACAGAATGTAATAATGGACATGCAGAACACTCCGACATTTAATTTGTTTAACAAGAAGTTATTCTGTTCTGCCATGTTTTTTTTTTATTCTACTTTATTGTTTTTATTAGAATAAAGCACTTTGAAAGCTTCAGCTGAAGAACAGGCCAATCAATAGTCTTAAGTAACAGTCTGACACTTTCTGAGCAGCATCTATGAAAATGGCTGTAATTAAATTAATTAAATTAAGAAACCAGTATGGTCTGATACACAATACAGCAGTGGTTCTTAACCTTTTTTTCACTGGGGACCCCCTGTAAATTTAAATACTCAAATATTTAATTTGCTAAATACTCAAATATTTAATTTTTTAATTAAAAACTTCCAGAGGCTAGGATTCAAATCCTTGCTCAGACACTGGGTGAGCTTGGACAAGTCACATTCTCTCAGCCTCAAAGGAAGGCAAAGGCAAATCCCTTCTGAACAAATCTTACCCAAAAAAACCCCCACTATGATATTTTCACCTTAAGGTTGCCATAAATTGGAAGTGACCTAAAGACTCACTACAACAAAGTGCCACTGACAGAGGGAGGTTTGCAAACAAGGGAGCAGTTTTGGCACCCACATACCCTGTGCTTTCATGTCTCTGTTGTTGCCACTGCTGGTGGTGTCCATCAGCAGGGCCTCACAGACCCCCTGTGAAGGCGCCACAGATCCCCAGGAGTGCCCAGACCCCTGATTAAGAACCAATGCAATAGACTTCTACAGAAAAAGAATCAGCTTTCTGGTGGACTGTATATCATTTAATTCAGAACTGTATATATTTTTATTAAACCAACCCAAACTACATCACAAACAGCTTTCAAGGCTCACAACCTTCTTCAGGCAAAAACAATAAAAAGCTACAAGGTCTTTGGCCTTGTACTGAATAGATGAGAACACAATTTTCAGAGAGGGATGCTTTTTAAATAAAAAAGTGAAACTTTACTGCCTCTTTTATGCTTTTGTTCCCAGTCCATTCATGGCCTTGGGAAGTATGGACTAACTTTGGCATCTATAGACGTTCCCTCAGTAATATCTCAAAGCAAAAAAAAAAAAATGTAGATGCTGGGATTTCAACACCATCCCTTTCTTTTACCTTTTGTGCTTTGTTACCATCTTTGCCTGATGAAGCTGCTTGTAAGCTTGGAAAGCTAACATATTGTAGTTTGTACTATTTGGGCCGTTTCTACAGCTTACCTTTTTTTGGCGCTGGGGTGCAGGGATCGCTCGAGCAGCCTCCAGCGAGAGGCTCCCGCGTCCCCGCTGCTTCATTTCTGCATGAGCTGCCTGCTCCTGAGCAGGCAGCGCAAGAGCCCTGCCTCTTCCTTCCACAGTATAGCCTGGGAGTTTCCCAGGCTGCACTGGGGCAGGAAGCGTGACCATTGTGGCTCCGGAGGCTCTGCACACACGGCAAGTGTGCATGGGGCCCTGGAGCAATGTGCGATTGTGCACCATTTTCTGCTGAAATCCAAAAATGAAAAAGTGTGCGAGTGGTGCCTGCCCTTTCCTGGAGCATTGTGCGATTGTGAGTGCATCATGCAGATCACTCCTCACAATCGCGCAGTGCTCCAGGTGCCCTTTTGCATGGCAAATGCCGTTCAAAAAGGGCTTTAGTTGTACAAATAAAGGAATCACGGCTATGTAGACTTGATTTTTATTTTGTGGTCAGCATGGTTATAGCTGTACTAACATTAGTGACAAATTTTGATTGATTCCAAAAGAACAGTAGCTTTGTTTCACAACAATTGGATAGTAGAATTCTCACTGCCATACAAATAGATATGTTTCATATGTTGTTCTAATTGTGTACCTGCAAGTTGTCTCCTTCCTCTGGGACCCCAAGAAGAAATTCAAACCCTGGCCTTCCAGAGTCCTAGTCCAACATGCAAATCACATGCCACATTTACTCTCAAATATTACATATTTCTCAACATGAATGGGGAGGGAGGGAAACAGAGGTTTTATATATTATAATAAATATGGTAAAGACTACAAATGTAATATAACTGTATATGGGCAATTTATCTAGATGTGTTTTTTTAAATATGGAAACAAATTGAGTATGCTAATATAACAGTGAATATGTATAAGTTAAATGGATGGAATATATATATATATATATATATATATATATATATATGGAAATATTGCATATTTCATATTTATTGGCCATACTGGCTGAGTAGTTTTGGAAGTTATAATACAGAGGCCATTTCTACACTAGACTGTTATAGTGCTATTATTCCATCCAACATCCTATGGAATCCTTGGGTTTGCATTTTAGGGAGGGGCTTTTGAAGCCCTTCCCTAAATTGCAAACCCCAAGATTCCATAAGATGTTGAAAATGCAATAATAGCACTATAACAGTCTAGTGCGGAAATGGCCAGAGTTATTTATGCCACATTAATGGGCACCTCTAAGATCATCTGGTATCACTGTTGTTGGAATGATTCAAATGAGAATAAAGTGTCATTGCTAAACATGTGAGACACTGGGCATTACTAGTGCTTCAGATTTGATCTCAGTAAACTCTTAAAAGGAAAGGAAACTCACAGAGGCTTATCCACTGCTTTCCTCTGCCTTGTAATATGGCATTGATGGTAATAATGCTGTTGACTTGTCTAAAAGATTGTCAATACTGTATCTGCACACCAGTTCAAGAAGTGCTATAAAAAAACCGTGTTTCTTTCACTGTATAAACATGCCATTGGGATCACTGGATAGCTCAATTTCCTATCATTTACAGCTTTTCTTTACCACTGTTAGAGACAGCTGCAATTTGGCCTCCAAGAATAGTGTTTTCTTTGTCACACAGAGAAAGCGGATGTGAACTGTGCTTTCTGCATTCTGCCTGGCCTTTTCTTTCTATGTTTCCCAGCCATTATGATGTCTGACACAGCTCTGTAACAGAACTACAAATTGTATGAGTTTGTTTTATGACTGAATGAGTGGCCATACACAAGCTTTTTGTCTGCTGTGTGTCTGCGTGTCTTGTTAATAGCTGTTGTAGACAATATTACATGGTAATCTCACTGCAGTTATCTTTTTCTCTCAGGCCACATATCAGATGATGAACTGTATTTATTAACATATATATTGATTTTTTTTTTAATCTGTGCCACAAGTTGAAATTGCAGGACCAAATTTCCGGGAGGTGAGGATGGGCATAGCTTGCTATGTTAAGCATGCCAGACTATGAGTCTGTATACTGTATAATGCACAAAAACCATTATTCATCTCGAAGTCAAACTGGGGTGACATTTTCAGTGTTAAATTCTCTCAGACCATACACAGTGTTTTTGTGTATGGTCTGGGAGAATCTAAAGCAAAACTAATGTAATCTCTTATTGGTTTATCTGGAAAATTGATAATTTACAGTATTGTATTGATTAATCAGTTGCCAACAATTTTGATCAATTTATTTTTTTAAAAAAAATTGTTTTAAATCTTACAAATGTATTGACAATGATCAAAAGCAGAGAATCAAATACATGTGATACAGTAAGGATGGAAAATACATTACAGGCTTATATTTAAGGTGACATATCAGAGGTACTAGCAGGTCGAAAACATACTTTTGGAAGTGGGGGTTGGTGAGTAGATGGACTCAAGGAATTGGTACTACTAATGATGTAATCTATAAAGGGAGACTAAAATGTGGCAAAGTGCTAGTGCTAACAAATCCTTTAACCTCTTTGGCCTTGTATGATCATTTTTGCATAAGAAGAGGGTCCCAAATTTTTCCCACCAGTCTTCCATGGGGATTAATGTTTGTTTCCAATGTTTTGCAATTGTCATTCAAGCAGCAACCAGAAGAAAAGTAATGACATTTTTGTATTGTAGTTTCTTGTGTCCTTGACAAAAAAGCATAATAACAGCAGACTCTTACAGTAGTGAATTTCTTGCTTCGTTATTATGGAATTTCTTGCTTGTGAATACTGAATTTTGTGAGTAGTAAATTTCTTGTGATAGTGAATTTCAGCTTGTGAGTAATGAATGTCTTGCTTCGTTATTATGGATTAAAATTTGAGTCTAAAACTCCTGCACAATGGGGCAGTCAATCCACTTAAGGATGTAACTAATCTTTGAGCCAGAACCCCTCCAACAAACTGGGATGACTTCCTTTACAATTCTAGTTAGGCTGACAGGGATTAAATATCCACTACTTTAAGCACATCTTCTTTGGTGAGAGCAGATGTAGACTTAAAGGGTGAAGAGGACCAAATGTGAGACCAGTTGCTTTCTGTTTTGTACTGCTAAGTCTCTTTCCCATACATGTTTCACATACAGTCCCTCACCACAAGTTGAGCTTATTAACCATTTGAAAATTTTAGCTGGAGTTCCTTTTGGAAGTTTATTAGTTTGAATATATAATGATTGAACAGTTTTCAATGAGTGTGGAGTTTCACCATTAAGGGTTAAACAGTTAACAGAAGTAGTGACCTGATCTATTTGTGTGTGTGTGTGTTTACGTGCCTTCAAGTTGCCTGTCAACATATGGGGACTCCATGAATTTCATAGGGTTTTCTTAGCCAAGGAATACTCAGAAGTGGTTTTGCCAGTTCCTTCCTCTGAAATATATCCTACAGCAGCTGGTATTCATTGGTGGTCTCCAATCCAAGTACTAATCAGGACTGACTCTGCTAGCTTCCAGGATCAGATAGGATCTGGTGCCTTTGGGCATTTAGGACTGTGACTTGATCTAGCTGCAACTAGTTAGTATGAACCTCCACAAGTTGACTAGTTAGAGGTTCCTTCCCTTAGGACCTGTGTAAATAAATCACTTATTCTGAGGATCTCCTTGGTTTCCCACCCTTTTTTGCTAAATCCTCTGGTGAGTGGAAGTCAGGGTGGGAGACAAAAGGGAGATGAGAAATGGGCTAGGGGCATCATTCCCAGATTTCCAAAGAGTTTCTTTAAAATGGCAATTTTGATCAATTGTAGAAAGTTTTAACAAGTGGCTTACTGAGATAAGGACACACATGTTTGATTTTTTTTTAAATTTTATGTTTATGTACTATAATGGTAGTACAACTGAAAATGAGCAAGATATTCTAAGGTTAGTTTTTCCTTCTAACAATATAAGTGGTAGATTTATTTATTAAATTGCATAAATTACCATGTATCCTTCAATAATGAAAAAAACACATGTGCTGAAAATTTAAATTTTACAGATAAAGTAAACCATTAAAAGGCAAGTGATTAAAAAAGCAATAGCACAGGCCATGTTTGGTCCACACCTGTTGAATCAAAACTAAGGCCCTTTTCGCACGTTACCTGTTTGCACAGCTGGGGGGGGCGTCTTGCGCGAAAAGCCTCATCCGGAACGCTGCCACTTCCCCCCTTCGTCCTGCAGGTCGCTTCCTGGTAGCTCAACCGTCCCACTAGCACCCCGCCCCTTCCTTCCGCAGCGCAGTCTGGGAGCTGTAGGCTGCACTGGGGGGAGGAAGCGCGACCAGGCCAGCTTGTTCGGCACACCGCATGCAAGTAAGTGCGCGAGGGCCCCGCGAGCATTGCACGATCACGCAGTATTTTCGGCTTAGAGCCGAAAATAAGAAAATGTGCATGTGTCCCGCTTTAGGCTCCTGGGCATCGCATGAATGGGAGTGCGTCATACAGACTGACGCTCCCATTTATGCGATGCTAAAGGGGCCCTCATGCAAAAACAACTGCATGCGAAAAGGGCCTAAGTTTCATTGAGTTAAATAAGGCGTGAAGTTGTTGTGTGCCTTCAAGTCATTTCCAACTGCTGGCAACTAAGACAACCTTATTATGGAGTTTTCTTGGCATGATTTGTTCAGAGAGGGTTTGCCATTGCTTTCCTCTAAGGCTAAGAGAATGTGTCTTGCCCATGGTCACCCAGTGGGTTTAGATGGCTGAGTGGGGATTTGAACCCATGTCTTCTAGAGTCCTAGCCAACCTTCAAACCATTACATCACACTAGCTTTCTTGAATACATTTTACTTCTGGTACATGGATGCAATCATACTAAATTTCCAATGTGAAATTATTTTGGTTCCTTTATGGGCATTCTGAAAAAAAAATAAGTGTAATCAACACCTTTTCATTGTTCTTGTTGTTCATCTGTAACGTCTGTGTTGACTCTGACAGATCAATTCAAATTATTAGGTAAATGGTCAGGGCTTTACTGTTCTTTAGGGTCTGTCCAGAATTGTATCTGAACTATGTGTCAAGAACATTTGCTCAAGGATTTAATAAATCTATGCAATGAATTCCAATGTCCTTTCCACAGCAGGGATTTAGTGATTCTTCAGGGAAAATGTTTTACTGCATGTGTGCAGCTAGAGATGCTGACGGGAAAGAACAGGATGGCCTTGCAGTCTGGCAAACCAATTATACCTAGGGAAACTAAACAGAGGGCATTAATGCATTCCTGTTTGGTGAGCTAATTCACAGTGCTAAAAACAAAGCAGCAGACTACTGTTTTCCTGTCTCTTTTCTCTTCTAGTAGCCCTTTTGTCAGTGTCCCTGGATACTGAACACAGGGGGAGATGTCCAACCACTCAACCAAATGTGCCCATTTGGATGATCTGATAGTGAGCGAAGCCTGCCCCTAGTCCCCACAAGCTGAATGAGGACTAAGGAGACTAATCACCAGAAAAGGGATAATATCTGAGGCAGAGCATGAAAAAATTACTTTTTAGGACTACAGTTTCCTGAACCTCCCAGCCAGCATGTCCATGGGAGCCACTGAAATTCTGAGCATTTAGTCTTAAAAAGTAATATTTCCAAGTTATTGTTTTAGGATCCAATGAGACAACAAAACCATCACATCAGTTTTGTTATATTCCACATTGCCCTCATTTTGTCTGAAGGGAGAAAGAGTAACACCAGTAATCTGTGATCTCTCCATTAGGTCCTCACATCTCTCATTTCTCTTACATAATTCCAGATAGCCAGTTCTTCTGGCTGTGGTAGCTGCGTTAATTGCTACTGTAATCTCCAGAGGAATGAAATGGTTTTTTTTTAATTGTTCTGCTTCTAAATGGCTTTTAATTCAGCTGCTGTTTTAAAACAAGCTGTGTAATTATGCTTTAATGTTACAACATGGCCATTTTTTTTAGCTGTATTTTCTTTTTAATTATGTTGTGATCTGCCTTGGGTCCCAGTGTTGGAAGAAGGACAGGGTGGAAAATCAATCAATCAATGCCACTAAATAAAATAAAAGTGGAAAGAGTTTGGATGCACGTGTAGATGAATATATCAACCATGTGAATATGATGGAGCAGCACCACTTGAAGAAGAGGTCATGACAGAAGGAGACTACCTTGCAGAAGGTACTGGTTATGTGGTGGACAGGGAATGGAGGAAAAAATATAGTTAGAATATATCATTAATTGTAGTATAAGCCACAATTTGGCAATAGTCCTATGCCAGAACATTCAGTTCACTATTTGCCCTGTTACGCTGGAAGAAACAGTCCTCACTTTTCCATTGCTTACCCCCAAGATTGAAATCTTAGTTGTGATCAGGTTCATTTCCCTCAAACAGATTAAAAAAGGGTGGAGTAACACACCCATCTAGAAAAAGGAGCCTCTGGTTCATTCTGAAACTGGAAGGGTATGTGTACAATCTGCTAGTGGAAAAAGAATTGCTGCCCATAGAAACAACTATGAAATCCAATATGGTTGTGATAGGGCAACAGTATCCAAACCCCCACAAAAGATATGGGCCAGAATTCTCTGTTCATGTGTAACCATGATAGTTAGATAGCTACATAGTGAACCTTGGTCTGACCCACCTTGATCCTCAGTTACTGGTCAGTAGTCACTGCAATCGGTGCAGGGGGGGCATGTTCCTCTGTCAATTGGAAAGCATCTGACTCATGTTTCCACCTCTGGCACAAGTAATCTCTGGTGCGACAGGCAAAAACAGGGTCCTGGTGGATGGGACTGTTAGCCAGCTGTTTCCCAGTTGACAGAGGAACAGATCTCTGTTGATCACAGTGACTGCTGACCAGTAAATTGGGATTAGGAATTTTCATTGTCCCTATCTGTCCCCTAAACAAGGGAAAAAGTAGTGATTGTGAATACAAAGCAGTCATGAATGTGTAACTCTGTTTGTAACTCCCCAATAGGATCCCAGCCAGTCTTTCTAACTCAGGTCTTATTTCATGCCCCCTCAACTGATCTTCCCTCACTTGTAATTTTTTTTTTTAATTTTTAAAAAATTACACCACTGATAAATATTATACCACCTAATATTCTTATATTATGGTTGTGTGTGTGCTATGGCCAAGAGACAGCAAGTGTGTGTTATAGTAGCTCTGCAAAGTAGCCTGTTATTGTTGTTTCCAGAATCCTGGGGTATCGGAGTGAGGATGCTAAGAGTGGTTGGCATAGTCTGCAGCACAGTCCGGTGTTACCAGACTCCTGGTGTACTGGAGAGGAAGATGTAATGTAGGTTGCACCCATGAGATTGATTGATTGTTGTTGTGATAAATTGCTTTCCCAGCATATGAGAAAATGAGGGTGGATTTTCAGGATAAAATGGCCACTTCCACTTGCTTTTCCACATGAAAAGAAAATAAGCATCCCAACACCTGAAACAATAATGCACAGCTTGATACTCAGCATACTTAAAACACTATAATAGAAGTTCTTGTCACAGCTCCTCTGCCACCATCTTCTTACTTTCTACCAATGACTGGATTGCTCTGCCAGTAGTCCTTATAGTAAAAGTGGCAGAAAGTAGGACTACAGATTTTTTGGACTTCACCACCTGCAAGCAAAGTCATTGATGAGGGATTGTGGGAGCTGAAGTCCAAAGCACCTACTTTCTATCCCTTTCTGCCCTTTGTACCATGTCTCATTTGACATCAGTAAAGGTCGTTTTATCTGTACCACCCTCTCAGACCCGCTCCCTGCTTACTCTCAGTTGCATGCAGAAGAATGCAGACAGGTACATATGGCACAACTGAAGTGTGATTTGCCCCACCAAAATTTCATGTGACAATACCGTACAACCCCAAGACATTACCAACAATTGTCTTGGAATTCCAATCTCTGTCAGTGATTGGAACAATGCCAGATGTCTGTGGATTGCAACCCCCAGCATTCCTCACCATTGACTATGCTGGCTAGGACTGAGGGGAGTTACACTAAACAACATCTGGTCTCAGGAATCCCTCCTCTTAATTGCAGGAGAAAATTAAGGATGCAACAGACTAAACTGTAGAAATTCCTTATAGTCTAAGAGTTTTCATCTCATCTTCATTTTATGTAGAACATAACTTGCATTTCTGCCTTTATGCTAGGGTATCCAAAGGCAGGCGAGAGCAAGCATTCTGGACCTTTAATGTGTTATAAACATGGTTTTGCAGCGCTGTTCCTTGGCATGCAAGCCCATGGGCAAAAATGCACAGTGCTTGATAAAAGGCAGATTCGTGTTCAACCACTGATATCTGTACTATCCCATATAAGACTTCCTGGATTTCAAAATCTTCCAGGGCAGTTTGTTTAGTGGTTGGTTCCAAGCTCTAGAACTGCCTATGAAGGGAGGCTAGATGTATCTTGCATGATGCATTCTTTCTTTCCACACAACTTTTAAAGATTTGTGAGTACTATCCTCTTTTACTAGGCCACCCTAGTTGAGGATTACTTTGGAGTAGGAAATCAGTAAAGATAATTTAGTGTAATGCTTTCTTAACCTACCATATAATTTGCATAATTAGCAAATGATTTGCAAAAAAAGTCACATGGATTTAGGGAAATAGAAGATGGATCTCTTCCTACCACAGATCTGTCATTTTACTTGTGAGATAACAACAGCAAACTGTTTCCCTGGAGAGATTAATCTGAAAATGAAGCATATTGTTTCACAGGTATAAGGTGATATTCTTCTCCCAGTCTTGCAACGCAACATGCCTTCTCCTTTTATTGCTGTCACAAAAGCGTCAGCATGGCACTGTGTTTATAATGGGCCCTATCCAATAATTTAAAGTGGACTTTAAACCTCATTTGTTCAAAGTGTGAGGTTACACCATAATGTTAATCTGAGTAATGAATTGGGGGGGGGAATCTTCTATCTTGATTTGAAATCTCCTATCCCAAAATGAACTAATTTTTATTGAGGTTTTTGGCTTAAATTATCTCATTTTAAAATTTATTCCACTCTGCATTCCATGCCCTGTTTAGCTTCCCATAATGTCAATGCCTTGGAAGCCTTCTCATTGCCAATCCCCTTGTGAATCCACACCAATTTTCATCTCTTGGTTGAATCTGAAGGCCCTCCAGTCTTAATTATCATCCAAGGCTAAGATTGCCAGCTCAGGCCCAAAACCTGAGATCCAGGGATGAGACCACCTGATGTCACAGGTGACATCATTAAGAATAGCCTATTAAATATCAAACACAGGTACACAGAATGTGTCGTTCAAATTTTAAAAAACCCAGAATATATATTTATAGATAAAAATACACACAGAGATATTTTTCAAGAATGCACTCTTGCCCTGAGATTCTTCCTACTCACTCTAATTACTGGAAAAGAGGATTCACGCCCTGTCACTCAAGGCCAGACCTTGAGGCCTGGCAACCCTATCCAAGACTTCAGACTTACCTTCAGTAGAGGAGGACAGGGCACACATAGGAGGAATCTTCAACAGCCGTACCAGTCAAAACAAGTAGGAAATGAGTGCAAAGATCCTGTGGATATGTAGTTTACTGGGGCTTCTAGTACTATATCAAGTGTCCAAAATAAAGTTTGCTTTAAATATAAGTAGTTACAGTTGTACCACCAAGATCCAATGGTAGTTACTATGATAGTTACAAAAACAAGCAAACCACCCACCCAGTATTTGCTTTTTGATGTAAAGTTGAAGGCTTTCACGGCTAGAATCCATAGGTTGTTGTGGGTTTTCTGGGCTTTGAGGCCATGTTCCACTAGAACACTATTGCTTTTCCTTTGTGAAAGACAGATGTCAAGATAGCGCCATAGATTACAATGCTTTTCAGTTGTTCCACTGTGCTATTTTCTTCTATTTAAAATTTTGTTTTAGATTTTTATTTTGGATTTTCCTCCCATCTAGCTATTTTCCTTGTGTGTTTGAACTAGCTTTTTTGCTTTATCTATGTAGTTGTTTGTAAACAATCAGTTATAACCACTGAGAGGACCTAAATCAAGACCTTTCCTGCCCAAAGGATCCAGACAACACTTTCTCTTGAGGTCAATTAAAAGCATCTCAAAGTGGCTTAATATACTAATTTATTCAGAATTAATTCAACTAAAGGAGGACATTACAATTTCATTGTTTTAGTGGATTAATTTGGGAGCTAAAACCTTAGGTCTTGCACACTGGGACCCTTTTCGCACGGGCCTTTGCGTGCGCGATAGCCCCGTGAGCCTCGCGGGAGTGGGAGCGTCGCTCCACGCGACGCACTCCCACTTCCGCCCGGCTCACGGGACTGAAGCGGCGCAAGCGCGGGTTTTTTGATTTTCGCGTACAAGCGAAAATCACCCCGCGCTCACGCAATGCTCCCGGAGCCCACCCGCACTTACCTTTCGTGCGGAGCCTCCGGGAGCCGGCTGGGTCGCGCTTCCTTCCCTCCGCCCCTGCGGAAGGAAGGAGCGGGGTGGGGAGGTAGCGCGACGGACGCGCCGCCCGCTTCGCGCGCGCGCGCGGGGGACGCAACACCGCCCGCTTCGCATGCGCGGGGGGAGGAATCCGGCGCGCACGGGGGGGAAGGAATCCGGCGTGCGAGGGGGAGGAATCCGGCGCGACGCCGCCCGCTTCGCGCGTGCGCGTGGGGTGGGAATCCGGCGCGAGGTCTCCCGCTTCGCACGGGGGGAGGGCGGCTTGCGCGACAAGCCTCCTTCGGTGCCGCTTCCCCGCTGGTTCCTTCGCCTGCGGAAGGAAGGAGGGGGAAGCGGCAGCCTCCCGGACGAGCCTTCTTGCGCTTGCCGGCCTCCCCGCTTGCGCTAGAAGCCTCAGTGAGGAAAGGGCCTGGAAAGAGGAGGAAAGGAAACAAAGAAAAGAAAGGAAGATCCCTTCATTATAATTCTTACTAGTGTCTTTTGAGAGTAATAGTATTAAATCTTTCTTGGCATACTGAGGAAGGTACACTTGGAATGATACCTTCTTGTTCTTTTAGCATAATATTACATCTTAACTTAAGATAGTGGTTCCACAGAGGCCTCATAGGGAGTCTGTGTCCACTCTCAGTCCAGACAGTCAGCCAAAGAAAAACAGCTGATAAAAACCTGGCAGCAACAATGAGCCTCAGTCTCACAGTGCAATTCCTCTTTTAATCTAGTAGGGAAATAGACTCAAAACAAATACAAAGCATAAAAACAGTCTCAACAATATTAATAAATCAAAGCACAGTCAATACAATCTTAAGGCAGAAACCAGAGACATGGCAGGAGAAACAGTTAGTTAATCACTGACAAGTTCTGGAGGGGAATAGCTCAGATTTTATAGGTTCAGAGATCAGCGCAGCTGGTGCTTAATTAACTGTTGTTTGTTATAAATTTGCTGAGATCTGCATAGGCTCTCCTTTTGGTGTCTGTGCTCAGTGAAGGTGGATATAGGTGTCAGAATGAATCTTCAGTGTCAGAATGAGCAGGGCTCTATGCTTGGGCTGGCACTGTCCCCTGTTCTGTCTCTGGGGTGAGTGGTACTGTCTTCTCTTGTTCAGCAGGTTTTGCTGTTTCGGTCTCTGAGTCAGAGTCTATGTTTATGTTTATGTCTAGGTCCTGAAAGCAGGGCCTTGTGAAGCCTTGCTGCTGGACAACAGCAGCAGCAACAACAGGGACATGCAGTGGGGAAGGAGGTGTGGGTGCCGAAACTGCTCCCTCATTTGCAAATAAGGGAGTAGTTGGGTTGTGCACACATGCCTTCTGTCATGTTCCTCTGTGCCAATTCCTGCTGCCACATCTCTGACAAAAGGGACACAGCAGCACTTTGTTGCTGTGTGTCTTCAAGTCACTTCTGACACACATCGACCCTAAGGTGAACTTAGGGTTCACCTAAGTTTTTGGAAAGATTTGTTCAGATGAGGTTTGCCTTTGCCTTCCTCTGAAGCTAAGAGAATATGACTTGCCCAAGGTGTCATGCCCCTCTCCCAGGACCCAGACAGGACCCTTCCCAACAGCCACAACACAGAGATATGAGAGGGACAATACTTACGGCAGCCTGTGTAGGTAGAAAATGAAGAGTCCAGGAGTCCTGGAGCATTTAGATAATAAGGACTCATTATTAGGCCAGCAGCTGTGGAAGACTCAGAGACTATAAAGAAGGACCAGAATGGGGGAAGCTGTTGCAGTCAACCATTCCAGTTGGTGGAGGCAGCCCAGCTTACATTTTGACTACACAGAGAGGCCATTGAAATCTATAAACACCTGGACAATTTTAACAGAAAAGAAGAGACTTGGAAAGTAAACAAAAGTTGGCTACCAGTACTGAAAAACACTAAAATCAAGACTCAAAAATATGCCAATGAATACCACCCAGACTCAGGAGGTCTCTCTACTGGAAACAATACAATGGATTGCTAACAAGTTCTTAAATGCACATACAACTGTTATGTATGTTCCCTGACTAACAATGCAATCCTGGGGGCTAGTCCACTCAACAATGGCCTATCTCACAGACCACCTGCATCACTAATGCATCAGAAATGCAAATCCCTCCCACCCAGGGATCACACAAGTATATATACTCCATTCCACCTCCAGGTCTCCAGATCCTCTGAAGATGCCAGCCACAGATGCAGGCGAAACATCAGGAGCAAATACTACTAGAACATGACTTCATAGCCTGAAGAACCCACAACAACCCATGGATTCCAGCTGTGAAAGCCTTCAACTTTACATTTTGATTCCTTGCTAACACTCGTAGAACCCTTGAGCTTAATCTCATCTATGGATTTTGCCAGCAGAAAGTCACTTTTGATTTACTGTGAATTCAGACTGCAAAATGACAACTGGTAATTTGCTAGCAAATAGTAGTAGTAGTAAAGAGTTGGTGTCATTTCAAATTAGGATGGACTCAGTTATGGTGAAAAGAAGTGGAGTGGATTCAAGACCACCTTGAAAGAAGTAGGATGGTTTCCCACCCCTCTTGCAGCACAGATATGCATAAAATCAGATGCTTGTCAGACAAAATTTCCTGCCCAATCGCAGAGATGTCAAAGCTATGGGCTGGCATACCAGGAGGGCAAGGAGGCAGGCAGATGTTCGCATCCATAGAAAGGGTTAGAGCATGGAGGAAAAAGCAATCCAGTTCAATCCTTTGTATTAGCTGACCTGTAGAGCATCATGCATGAAGCAAGCTAAAGAATATCCAGTTAGCTCAGTTGTTAAAGATATGAGCATTTTGTCTGTGATTATGCACGAATCTTGCTTTCTGGGCAGGGGGATATTTAAGTCAGAATATTTTAGTTTTCTGAGATAAAAGAAGTGTGTTTCACAGATATTGCGAGCTTTATGTCATCATGGAGAACACATTCGTGGCAAATGTAACTTTATAAAGATACTAAAAAAAAAAAAGAATGAAAGAAAACATTCTGTAACATCTTCAGAGTTTTTGGGACTTCTACAGAGTCAGGCTAAAAGTTGCCTTTTGAGCAGCAAAATCTAGGATTCAGGGATAAACCACAGATCTACTGTCTTAATGGCTTAACTTGAATGTAGCGCCTTTCCGCACTACACTGTTATAGTGCTATAATTTCACTTTCAACATCCTATGGAATCCTGGGCTTTGCAGTTTAGGGAGGAGCATTTAGAATTCTCAGTCAGAGAGCTCTTTGGCCCCAGTAAACTACAAACCCCAGAATTGCACAGGATATTGAAAGTGGAATAATAGTTCTATAGCAGTGTGTGGCAGAAAGGCCCTCAACTGAATGACATGGATGAAGAATAGAGGGCATGGTGTTCAAATTTGCAGATGATATCAAATTAGGAAGGGTTGCTAATACCTGAGAGGACAGGATCAAAATTTAAAATGACCTTAACAGATTGGAGAGCTGAACCAAAGCTAACAAAATGAATTTCAACATAAGGTCCTACACTTAAGCAGAAAGAATGGAATGCACAAATATAGGATGTGGGACACATGGCTGGATAACAGTACGTGTGAAAGGTATCTAGGAGTCTTGGTAGATCACAAGCTGAATGTGAGTTAGCAGTGTGATGCAGCAATGAAGAAAGCCAATGCAATTCCTGGTTGCATCAGTAGGAATATGGTGTCTAGATCAAGGGAAGTCATGTTACCACTCTATTCTACAATGGTCAGACCTCATTTGGAATACTGTGTCCGGTTCTGGGCACCTCAATTCAAGAAGGATATTGAGAAGCTGGAGCGTGTCCAGAGGAGGGCGACCAAAATGGTGAAGGGTCTGGAAGCCATGCCTTATGAGGAACAGCTTAGGGAGTGAGTATGTTTAGGCTGTAGAAGAGATGGGTAACAGGGAACATGATAGTCATGTTTAAATATTTGAAAGAATGTCAAATCAATGAGGGAACAGGGTTGTTTTCCACTGCTCCAGAGACCAGGACGAGGAGCAATGGATTCAAACTACAGGAAAAGAGATACCACCTAAACTTGAAGAAGAACTTCCTGATGGTGAAAGCTGTTTGGCAATGGAACATGCTGCCTTGGAGTGTGGTGGAGTCTCTTTCTTTGGAGATTTTTAAACAGAGGCTGAATGGCCATCTGTTGGGAGTGCTTTGATGTTCCTGCATGACAGGGGGTTGGACTGGATGGCCCCTATGGTCTCTAATATGATTCCATGAATGTTCTGGAAGGTAAGAGCACACTAAGTCCATAAATAAATATAAAGTACTTCACTGAAAAAAAAATCAATGCCTACATGGTTTACCTGCTCTGTATATCTACTTGGTATGGTGTATTACAACAGTTCTAGATGTAGATGTCTCAGTGACTGGAGAGATGGGAATCTCCTATTTCTAGAATCTTCTTAGAGACATTGAAAAATGGGGCATCTACATATTATGTCTACAGCAAAGTGCACACATTTTGTTCTCAGTGCAGATCTCAGTGCAAGTTCCTTTAACAAGTTTTCTGCTTATATTTCAGAAATTATAATGAAATTTAAATAGATTCTAGTCACAAAACCTGGGACTCACTGGGGACTTCTTAGTTAACTTCCTTCTTCTTGTTAACATTCATGAGATGTGAAGGGACTGAGAATCTCCTTTGCTTTGCAGATCTGCTTGTTTTGCATTAATGGGCAAAAACAAAAACAAACAACAGGATTAAATTGGGAAGCCCTGGGTCATGAAGTGAATCCAACAAAAGAGCATGATCAACTGTGTCAAAAGCTGCAGAGAGATCAAGGGGCATAAGGACTGAATATAGGCCTTTTGACTTTGCCTGAAAGAAAGCATCTGTGTTTTTTGCACGAGCTGTCTCGATAGAGCACAAAGTGCAGAATCCAGATTGAAAGGGATCCATGACGTATGAGAAAGAAAGTTGAGGCAATATACATAAACAGCATGTTCCAAAACCTTCAGGAGGAAAAGCAACAGTGAATCAGAGTGATAATTAGAATGAGAAGATGGACCAAGCCAAGGCTTCTCAAAAACTGGAGAAACAGTAGCATGATTAAACTCAGAAAGAAGTGAGCAGAAAGGGACAGATTAATAATGTGGAGAAGAGAAGGGAGAATGGCAAGGGCAACAGTAATTAGGAAGAAAGAATGAACAGGATCAAGAGAGCACAGATAAGATATCAACATTTTGGCTACTTCATCTAACAAGAGAGAAGGGAAAGTAGAAAATGTAGAGGAAACAGACATTTGATATGTTGGTAATGAGGAAAATTCAGGCGCAGCAAGATCAGAATTGATATTTTCAATTTTAGTTTTACAGAAAGTTGAGAATCATCAGCAGAGAACGAGTGAGGGAGAGTGGAAGGGAGGGCTTTAAAAGAATTAAAGGTAAAGGAGACACTGCGGGTACCATGCCTTAGCATGAATCAAGTGAAGCATAGTGTTTTGGTTTGGCTAAAGCGATAGCACAAAAGAAAGAAGAAAGAATGAGTTTACATATATAAATAAATGATTATGTTGTTTATGCAAGAATGAAAGACTCAAAGACAGAAATAATCCATCCATTTTCTGTTATTGTTCAAATCACCCCTTCCCATTTCTTCTTTCTCTCATTAAAAAGAAACAACAGAGACTAAGCAAGCATTTTCAGGTAATCTTGCCAATTGTTCATTATGAATTGTGAATCAGAATGGAACAGTAGGTTTAACTCCCAACTGTTTTTAACTACTGGTGACCACAGAAACACTCCACAGGATGAACGTTTTAAAGAATACATTGCTTTCCAAAGGACATGAACAGAACATTTTTATTCTGTGCAATTTCATTTCATTCTTTATGCATAATGGCAGATTCTCTTACTTTCACGTCTTTCAGGAAATCACCTAAAAGAAGCAAAAATTATCAGAATCTAATTATAAAGAATCAAGCGCTGGAGTGATGAGTTTATGTCATTAGCAAAGTCATTTAAATCACCACAGCTTCCATCTTCAGCTCTAAATAAAGACAAGTAAATCATCTAGCTCAAGAATAGGCCAAATGCAGTCCAGATGTGGCTCCACAGCCTTTTCCCCACTCCCACTCCCTTCATTTGTTAATGTGGTAACCATACTCATCCCTACAAACAGGTTGTCAAAAATTGACTGTGGTGTCTCAATAAAACTATGGCTTTTTCCTACCTTTTTGTGAGGACATCCAGTGGGGATCCTGTCATGGCTCTGCTGGGAGGGGAGCACAACAGGAGCACTCCTCTCCACACCCTGTGGAAGGGTGCACAATGGCCACATCTCTTCCTTCTTGCAGCTCAGCTGGGTACCTTCCCAGGCTGCACTGGGGCAGGAAGCAGAGCTATTGCGCAGATAAATCCACAATGGTGGCGCAGTCATGGGTCATTGACGGGCAAACCCTATCAATGATTTTTTCCGTGATTGCACCACCAGGGGACAGATGAAGAATAGGCATGCAATTATGTCATGCAGAAATGGTGTGGAGTAGCAGTGGAGGTGGCAGCAAGCCCCACCCACTTCTACCTTGTGAGGGAACCCTGGTGCCTCAAAGGAATCCATGGTGGGTTGAATATGGTGATCATACTTTTTTATGTGTTAAATATGATTTGGGGGAGCCTAGAGTTATTCATGGTTTTCCACTTTCACAGGGGTCCTGTGCCCCTAACCCTAGCAAATGTGGAGGGATGACTGGATAGGTGAAAATGCATAAACTAAGAATGAAAGAAGGTAATTTCTACTGAGAAATGACTAACTGCTATTTTGCTAGCTTTTCATTTGCAATATCTTGTGGATCACTCTGTATATAAGCACTCCAATTCCATTTCAAAATCTAGTTTTCAATAGTAAATATTATACAATCAGATGATACATAGACCTAAATCCAATTCCTCCTCCCAACTAGAGTGAATCAGTGGAATTTACTTAAGCATTGACTTACAAGAAAACCAGTGCGGTGTAGTGGTCTGAGCATTGGACTATAACTCTGGAGACCAGGGTTTAAATACCCGCTTGGTCATGGAAACCCATTGGGTGACCTTAGGCAAGTCACATTCTCTTAACTTCAGAAGGAGCAAAGGCAACCCTCCCCTGGACAAATGATAGGTTTGCCTTAGGGTTGCCATAAGTCAGCAATGACTTGAAGGCACAAAACAACAGTTGATTTACAGAGTTTTCATTAATTTAATGAAAAAACTCTAACTGAGACTAAGGATGGAAAGAATATTTCCAATAACAGATTAAAAGGCGGGGTTTCCTGCAGAATCCTGGATGCATCAAAAATCTTCACAGTTTGAGAAAAGTTGCTTCCTGCAAATAAAGCCACTTTTTCTGCATAAAAAAGAACCTCCCTGCACAGAAAACACCATTTTCAATCTTTTGTTTTTGTTTTTTGCACAGACTAAGCCGTGAATTGTGAATAGCCCTAGAAAACTCTCTTGTTTTCTAGGATTTACTCACAGGAGCAATTAAATTATTTCTTCTTGTCTAAGAGAACAAAATTAACCAAGATTTAGTTCCTTTGTTGGGAATAACAATTAGGTTTAGGCCACATTCAAGAAACATTTTGCTGTTATTGTTGCTTTGGAGTGATAGTGGAATCATCTTAAACAGGAACACATTATACCACTTGTTGAGCTTGCTCATTGAAATGTAATTCTGGTACTAACAGTGAGCTCTAGTTGTGTGAGGAAAGAAGGTGACATTTAGATTTAATATGAAATAGTGAAATATTGCTTATGACTGGAAGTTTAATATATTTATCAATTACCAGGCCAAGATGCTTCGCTCCCTGAGCTAAATAAAAAGGTATCATGTGCTTCTCCTTCCATTTGTATGTATAAAACCAGACTGGGCTGGCTGCAGAAGTTTCCTTCAGCGTTGCTGATCAGACCATGCGGGCAAGCGGCTTGTTTAAGGAATGCAGTACAGCCTCCACAGTGTTCACATCTGTCTTCCAACAGAGTGGCAGCACAGCTTAGGAGGAATGAACAGCAAAACAATCTTGCCCCTGAGGCAGTTGCTTCACTCTGCCTAATGGTGAATGGACTTGGCCTCGTGAATTACATATCTTCTCATTCAATGATTGCATGTAAACAAGATCATTTTTCTCTGAGACACGGCAACCTCTCAAACCTAGCATTGCTTTATAGCTGTGTTGTGCTAGTGTGGGCATGTAGGAAATGGGTCCATCATTTCTTTCTGCCAACTGCTGATGCTTCCCTCTGCAGCCTGGAATTAAAGTAACTTGTCCTACCAACTGTGCCATGTAATGGCATGCTTTTAAGGTTTCACACTGGCACTGTTCTACCCTGTCTACCAGGATTGCCTTTAGCATCTTCAATAGGAGTGTTATGTCTTGTCATTATCTCATGTGAATATCAGTTATTTTTCAGATACATCTATTAGATGTTCTTCATTTATTTTGATTGCATTGCTAGGCTTTGATGCTTTTTAAAAAATGTTTTCAAAGACAAGTTAATGAGTGCAACTGCACTGCATCCAATTGATATGTTTAGTGGCTTTGGAAACTTTCTGGCTCTGAGAGACATGCTTAAAGATTAAATGGCAGCTGAAAAGGCCAAGTGGAAAAAGACTGCTTCCCCGTATGATCAGAAGATTATCTATCTATACTATACTATACTATACTATACTATACTATACTATACTATACTATTGTTGTGTGCCTTCAAATTGTTTCCAGCAGCCCTAAGGCAAATCTGTTATGGGGTTTTCTAGAGTTAAGAGTATCTTTTATATTACCGTATATTAATTTTATGTTATTTTTCTAGTAAATAAATGTTGATAAGATCCTGCATTGGGAGACATATGTCCAGTAGCTATGTCTCCTGATGCTATCCTATGTATCTTTTAAACCACACAGCTTCCTCCTTCCCAAACTGGCCATTTCTGTGTTGTTGGAGAATGGGGAAATCCACAGAGATGCATCCAGCTATTTTCCTCTAGCTAGATCACATGTGTTAAACACAAGGCCCATGGGCCGAATCCAGCCTACCTGGCCATTTCATGTGGCCCTCATTCCTCTCCTGTAGCTGCGGCATCCCCCCCACCTGGTGAGCCTGATCCCCACATTGAGGCCCCCAGCTGCTAGTATTTTGAAGAGGGGCCCAGCATTCAGCAATCACAATCTACTTCTTCTTCTGACTGCTCCTCTGTCCAAGTCTCACTGTCAGAGCATTGCCGCAGGTTACCTGGCAGCTCATGAGAGTTGGACAGAGGAGCAGTCAGAAGTAGAAGTACATTGTGAGTGCTGGCTGCTGGGCCCCTCTTCAGAATACTGGCAGCTGGGAGCCCGCAAGGTGAGGATCGGACTCACCAGGTACAGAGAGGATCTGGGGGACTGAAAGAGGCACAGAGAGGGGCTGAGGGACAGAAAGAGGCACAGAGAGGGTCTCAACTAGGACCAAAAACTTAAACAAAGTTAATGTAATAAACAGTGCTTGGTAATATTTGTCTAATGATTTAAAAAATAACTTTTTGTTTTCAAAACTCATTTTTCAATAAATTATACAATAGTTGTACACCTGAATATCTGCTTGCCATTACTTTTCCTAGACTTCTAGTTTCAGCTCTAGTTATTACTAAAACCAGTAATAATCAAATGTAGAGGCAATTATTTAATATGATAAGAAGTAGATACATATATATAGTCTTACAGATACAACCAGCTCTTTGAGGGCAACCATAATGCTGATGTGGCCCACAATGAAACTGAGTTTGACACCCCTGAGCTAGATGCACTGTGACAGGCATTTGGTAACATCTTCAGGGTTTGGGGGACTTTGGCAGAGTCAGGCTAAAATTTGCCTTTTGAGCAGCAAAATCCTAGGATTCGGGGATAAAGCACAGATCTATTGTCTTAATGGATTAACTTTAACGTAGGGCCTTTCCACACCACACTTTCAACATCCTATGGAATCCTGGGGTTTGAAGTTTTGGGAAGAGCATCATATGGTCATCATATGGTCGATAAGCAAGTCTGAATTGCACAATGACCAAAAAGTGAGTTATGACAGCATAGATTGGAATTACACTGTCATAACTCACTAACAGGATGCCAGCCATAATGTTAGTGTGACTATTTTTCATTACGTTTGGTGAATTATTTACATGTATTCTTACTGATTATACTGAAGTTGCCACGGAATAATAAATTACTCCTTGTGTAACAGATTTCTTTTCTATTCCAAACCTAAAACTACAGGTTTGTTTTGAAAGTGCATCTATTGCAGATTAGTCTGGAGGAGATCCAGCCTATTGTGGGGTCAGATACAAAGTGAAGCTACATGCAAGGCAAGTGGAAAGCTCTGGTGCTACTCTGGGGTCCCCTCAGAGTTCTGCAGGGGGAGGTATGTAAAAACTCTGCCATCCTGAAAGAAAACTGCTCAGGATCAAAGGGGCAGAGCTTGGAAACATTGCCTTTTTGGACTATGCTTCCCTCAATCAGCATGTTTCCAAGCACTGGTAAGGGACCATGTTCAATATTTCTCAGCTAGGCTGACAGGTCTCCCTGGCATGACAATGCAGTATTGTCTCCTCCTAGAGCTGCAGGCAGTTAGGGGAAGAATAATTGGAATTAGTGGATGGAAACAAAGTTAAAACCCTCATGAATAGGGAAAGGAGATACTACTGCTCCTTGATAATATTCCTCCTTCTCCTGTTCCTTCTCTACCTCTACCACCACCTCCTCCTTTTCCTCCTCTTGTGATGAGTAGAGTGATCACACTGCAGTCCACGGTGGAGAGGGCTTGACGCATCATCTTTTAGCACCCTGCTTGCCAGTGCCACAGAACTCCTTCATTCAGTATAGCTGTCTGGTTTTTGTGGCAGTTTTTAGGGGCGTTTGTGGTCAGGGCAATCATGCCATGATAGCAAATGTGAATACAGAATAGTTATGAGGTCATAAGTCTGGCTTACAACACCATAACTGCCTAACAAGATGTCAGCTAGACTGTTCTGATATACACCTTTTGTCTTGTATGCAACATATTAACACTGCTTATGTGTAAGCAGGGGCAGGCCTGGTAAATACTTGGATGGGAGGCCACCAAGGAATGCTAGGAACTATTATGCTATATTCAGATGCAGGCACTGGCAATTGCAAACCATCTCTGAGTACTTCTGGTCAAAGAAAACCCTATGAAACTTCATGGTGTCATTGTAAGTTGACAGGCAACTTGAAGACACACACTTAATTGCTAGTAATTGCATTTGTACACACACACACATCCCATGTTGTCTTTCCAATTTCCCATTTTGCCTTTGTGTAAATTGTGTTTGCTTGCAATGATTTGTGAAGAAGTGATAGAAGAGACAAGACTTGCTTTGAAACTGAGCATCTGTCAGTAAGTCTCATATCATCAGACCTCATGACCTCCCATCCAGGAAATCTTGCCACTTGCTTTATATTGTTTGTTGCTCATATAACTTCTATTGACTCATTGCTGTGTTCATTTGCCAGCCGCAATTTGAATGGAATTCTGCCTGTCAGATTTGATTGTGTCACTCTCCTCTATCACAAGAATTTAGCACAGAATAATCTTCCCATTTTGAATTCTCTGTATGTGAACCACTGATTGAAGGACTGTGATCTGATCAGGGATTATTATCCAGTGATTATCATGATGAGATTCTCAACGTTTTTTAACATGCGAAGACACAAAATGTTTTATTGCTTAGGGAACTGCTTCTTTTCTGAAGACACTGAACAACTCCCAGATATGACCATTGAATCTGTTGTGTAAATCCCCTTGACCCAATAGGTCTACTCTACTTGGAACTACAATTGAATATAGACCAGCTGTGGAAATCATGCAGGCCTTCAGTTGTTGGACTGTAAGTCCCATCTGCCCTAGCCAGTATAGCCAACAGTGAGGAATGCTGGGAACTGTACAGTTCAATAACATCTGCAGGTTTGAATGATTCCCACCCTTGATATTCACTGATGATTATAATTTATTGCTATCCATCAGCAGAGATGGGGGAGTCTATGAATTTAGTTTCATGTGGATCAAAATCCTTTCAATGTCTTATACATGAATATGTCCCCCTAGGGAAACAGTTGTACATTTTTGTCCAACTCAGAAAGTCTACATTCAGTTCAAGTTTGCAGAAGCAGAGCTGTACATGTGATACCAAAGCAGGTGGGGGCCACTGCACATGGATGTACAATTTGCATTGTGGTTGGACGTGCCTACATATTTGGTTGTGCATCCAGCTGTACTGTTGGCACCTTGGTTAAATTGCATCACACTACCACAAAGGCTGCATAGCACAATTAATGCATAGTTTCTCATGCAGATGTTTATGCTATGCTGCTGTGATGTGCAATCTCTGCCACTGCTTCTCATTCCCCCCTAGTCTTAAGAAAGCCATTTCCCATTTCCTTAGGAGTTTGCATTGCTATTTTCTCCTAAAATGCTGCCACTCTCTCCATCACTGCCACAGGGCAATTGTTGTATACTGCCCTGTGAGAAAGCTCCCAGAAGAAAAAGACCAGACTCTGCTTATTATTTTGTCTCCCTTTTAAAAAGTGCTTAGCATTTATATTTCAAAGAAGAAACAAGTGAGGATTTCCAGTGTAGAATGTGCTGCTATTCCAGATCTCCAGATCATTTTCCTACAAAAATAAGATAAAATAATTTTTTTAAACATCCACATGCTCAGAGATCTTGGCTGGAATTGTATATTGGATTTACATATGTGTAAGTATTGTAATTATAGCGCTGTATAGTGTATCTTGCCCCAAACCTTTTAATCTGCACTTGCTGGGCAGCAGCCACTGCAGTGGACAAGCAGTTGAATGATCTTCAGTGTGACAGACAGAAACAGAACCCCTGTTGAAATTCTTTCTTTCTTTTGAGATGATGTTTTTCATTTGTGAAACTTAATAAAATTATTTTTTTTAAAAAGAAATTCTTTCTTGCACTAAAGATTGCTCACAGTAGGCATGTCAGTCAGCTGTTTCCCAGATCGACAGAACAAACTGCCATTGAACACAACAGCTACTGCCTAGTAAGTGGCCATTGGGGGACTTTCATGGTCCCTATGTAGCCCCTAAACTAGGGGCTATATAGGGATTATGAATATGTAATAGCAAAGAGTACGTAACTCTAGGTCACATGTTCATAAGTCCCATAGAGGATTCTTGACCTTATCTTTTATTAAGAAAGCAAAGAGGGAAAGATGTGACATTGAGTTGTGGTTCCTTCTTAAATGAGCTCAATTAAATTTTAAGTGCTATCTATTCTGTAAATAACTAATTTTTCATCTGTCCTGGACAGCAATGTGAAGCTGTCAGGAACAGAGGATATTAACAACTGCAGAGGAATTATCCACTAAACATTTAGCTTGATTTTGTGTGAGACTGGTAATACTTCTGGGAAGTGGGAAAACCTTGGGAAATTGATTTGAAAATGCTGGTGCAGCTATTTTGATAACGTTTCTCTTTCTACATTGTGATGTTATCACACTCGTTGTGTTGTACCTGGTTCTTAAGGGGCCCAAGCCACAACAAGCTTGGTTATTTTTTATTTTCACAAGAAGGCAAAGGAAGTGGTGTGAAAAGAATACATGTCGTTAAGCATGGCATAGAGAAATAAAATAAGTTAGCCCATTGATAGTAACAGCAAAGCAGTTGGCAAGCAAATGAAAAACTGAAGGCTAAGACAGTGTCAATCAGCAGCAACTCTCTTCTGTTAACTGAATTGAAAATGAAACGTTAATTTTTAAATGCCATGAATTCTTGACTAGGTTATATGAGGCACATCAGAATAGCTGCAAACCTCTCTCCCTGTCCCACTGCAGATAGACAGTGAATTTCAGTATCTTGTTTTACTGTTCATGGTATACCTATATTTAGGACACTATTACTATCACAGATGAATGTGTACAGAAGCAGGTAGTTGGGTAGGGTTGGATTCAGGTTTAATGTATTTTGCCAGGAAAAGCAATAATTTAAATGTGATTTACCACAGTGCTATGAGGCAGAGGGATTTTGAACTGCATGATCTAAATGCACATTTGTGTAGCCAGCTTACTAGAGCATTAAAAAAATGGGTCTTCCCAGGACCAAATTGCTTGAGAGCCCAATATATGACACATTCAATTCCACGACGGAGACTGTGTGACCCACCAGATATTGGAATTCATTTCCTCTCATCCTTCATCACTGGCCAAGCTAGCTTAGAACTGATGGGAACTGTGATACCACCTCAGAAGTACAATGATCAATTCCTCTCCCCTGATATAAAGGTAGTTAATAAATGAATATTATACTTGGCATCTATTCATTATTACCAGTGAACCTAAATCCAGTTGATAGTCCCAACTAGAGTTAAACCCACTGAATCAGTCAAAATTTTGCAAGTCAACAGTTAATGTAAGTTCCATTGGTTCATCGACTCTATTCTAGCTTGAACTAATCACTGGATTTAGGCCAAAGACAGAAGTGGTCCTTTAAAAGTAGATATCATAGGGATGTATATGATCAGCTTGTTTTCTAGTGAATTCATCCTCTGGAGTTATTGCCTGTGTGAAATGAAATAAGTCTACTTGCTATGCCAATTGTACAATCCAACCAGTTTTTCAGCCCAAGAGGTCCAACTTGGATTTGAATGTTGGTTTGTTCCAGCATAATACAATACTATAATACAATAAAGCCAGCTACCAAAATGCTCAGAACAGAATTGTTCAGCACTGTCATGAAGCTCTGAACTGAGCAGAAATGAGAAGTCATTCATTTATACTAATATTGATCAACCTGAATTAACATCAAGATTGGTGTTGCAGCAGGACTGGGGACATATTCAGAAAGGCAGCATCCTAAATATATTTTGACAACTGTATGTCCTCTGCACATCAACAGAAACCTCTAGTTATGATTCTGCATCAACTACAGTTTGTCCTGCACATTCACTAGGGCTAGGGGTGGGAGACCCAGCAAAAGTGGAAATACCACAAATATCACAATATATGTGTGTCTGTGAGACGAATATGTGCGTCTGTGCAGGCAGAGCAGGCACCCAGGGTCCAAACCAGCTCAGGAAAAGGAAAGAGAAAGGATGTGGGTCAGCATGTTTGCCCCATACTTCCTCTCTTTTGCTCATCTCTTTCCTTGGGTTTGGGGAGCATCAGGAGAGGATGCTTGGTACTGAGAAATCGAGGTGTGAGCTGACCAGGAAGCAACTGGTGGAAGAGGAGGAGGAGGACCAGAGACAGATTTTTAAAAGGCTGCATGGCCTGATTGGAGCTGCTGAGAGGGAGAGTTCTCTAAGGAAAGAAGCCCATGGGTTGGAGAAACTTGCAAATCTTTTAAAGTTAAACTTGCAAAAAAAAAAAAAACACAACACAACACAACCCCTAAATCAGTCCAGAACAAATTATACATTAATGATGAACTGTCATTAATGATTTTGAATGGTATTCCAAATGAGCTACTTAGTTACATGTGTGTAACTAAGTAGTATATCCCAGCCCAGCCTTCTACCTTACTTGGCGTTAACCACACAGAAAAAGGAGGTTCTTCCTACTTGTGATCGAGATATAGGTGGATGAAGTTACTACCCTCTCCTGCCAGCCAGTGAGGCTGTAGCACACAAGTACTCCAAGGATCCTGCCTCTGATTGTCACAGCCATGCTCACTGGTGGGAAGCAGGCAGTGATATATGTAAATCTTTTACTCCAAGTCTCAAGTCAAGTCTCAAGTCCTTGAAGATATTTTCAAGTCAAGTCTCAAGTCTGGAAGCCAACTTTATACCCCCACCTATATTCCAGAATTTCAGGACAGTTTTATTAATTTAAGCAGAGTCAGCCCTCCACATTTGTGATTTTGCCATCTGCAGCTTCAGTAGTGGGGAGTAGGATCCTTCCTACCCCCCTTCCCAAGGCTGGAGACTTTTGTGTCAATGAGCATAAAAGTGTCTGAAGCTTTGGAAATGGGGAATAGGATTTTTCTTACTCTCCATTACTGAAGCTTCAAAAGCTTTAGAAGGAAGGATCCTTCCTCCTCAATCCCACTGCCTCACACAGTGGTTCTCAACCTTCCTAATCCCGCGACCCTTTAATTCAGTTCCTCATGTTGTGGTGACCCCCAACCATAAAATTATTCATTTATTATTTACAATGCCTCCCCCTCGCCGGCCAGGAACGGGGGGTGGGGTGGGCAGGGAGGGAAAGAGGAGCCGCGCCTCCCCCGGGAAAAAACTCCGAGAACCCCCCGGGCTCTGCTTCTGCTTCACTCTCATTTCCACTGGGGGGGCAGTGTGGGAAAAGTTTCCAGAGTGTTGACCCTGGCCGGGGGGGGGAATCCCAGCGCCTTTGTCTTTTGCACCGGGCGCAGCTCGCCCCCCCAGAAAAGCGCTGCCTTGCGGCCCCCTGGCCCTTCTGCAGCACATCCCTCCATGGCAACGAGGGGGCCTGCCCCCCGTGCTGCTGCCACCCCCCCAAGCTGGCCCATCAGATGGGAGGTTCTCCTGGTAGCGGAGAAGGGGAGCGATTTCAGTCCCTTCTGAACAGGGGGCAAGAGGACGCAAGAGTGTGGCTTGCGCTTGCGCACCACAACTCCTGCTGTGGCGATGCTATGGCCGCACGCGCCCCTGCCAAAGGGGGCAGGAGGACACGAGCGCATGGCTCGCGCTTGCACACCACCACCGAGGAGGGAATGGAGCCTAAGACCATCGGAAATAGGTATTTTCTAGTGGTCTTAGGCGATCCCTGTGAAAGGGTTGTTCGACCCCCAAAGGGGTCGTGACCCACAGGTTGAGAACCGCTGGCCTAACACATTTGCTGTTCCCCCTCTGAGAAACAAACCCTGCTCTCTGGGGTGAGTCTTGTTTTCTGCTCTTAGGAAATGTTTTAGAAGGCTCCTCCAATATGCAGCAAGGTCAGGCTGCTGAACAGACCTCAAGCCTGCCTCAAGCCCATTACCTAACCCATTTGCTGTTCCCCTCTGATAAATGTGCCCACACTTGAGAGAGATTGTCATGTGACAAGTAGGCAAAAAGAGATGGAAGCGGTGTTCAAAGTTGTAAGGTTTCTGGATGAATATATTATGTTACTGAACCAAAGGCAGCAAGTCAATCACTAAAATATACAAGTTTCAAGTCGAGTCAAGTCAGTGCATCATTTATTGCTGAATCGAGTCACTGAAGCAACTTAAGTCCGAGTCAATTGACTCAAGTCTACATCACTAGAAGCAGGTGGAACCATCATCATTCACTTGCAACTCGTTTGCCAGCAGAAGGGACCTTCTTCTCTTGTTGCAGTTGTTGCCCAGAAATGTATCTTTAGAAGACAGCTATAATAACGGCAAAAGGGCCACAATCGTCACTATGTGGGGATCATGAAAATTGATCAGCTACAGATGCATAACTCCAGTTTATGGAACTGCAAGTGTGACATTGAATGCTGGCCTTCATGTACAACCCAGCTGGATTCCTCTCCCAACACACATTCCACATGGAAGCAATTTGCTGTCCACCAGGTTCACATACACTAATTTTCCATTTTCCTACACAAAACCTTGGAAAAGTGCTTTTTATTTTTTTTATTTCTTACATAAATCATTACAGAGCCATTAAAAGTCAATAACTCATTACCACTTCCACTGCAGTGCACTTACCTTTTTGATACTTTTTCTTTCCCAGTTTTGACCCTCATCTTTCTAAAATAAATAATTTAGCTTTGATTTTAGAAAATCTTCAAAATGCCCCCAAAGCATTTTTAACCTCAAAAAAATTGCCAGAATAGGTAATGAGTATACATTATTCATTATATTTAAAAGGTGATGTTAATAATTGTTATTTTATTTGCAAAAGGACCACATTTATGCCCTTGGCACTCCCCAAAGTAACACATTACAAGCAACATTGTAAATCGCATAACACATTACTTCTAAGTTCTGTACACATTAAGCCTTTGGCTGACATCTTGTTGAGAAGTCACATCATCGAAAACTGATTTACAATCAAGAAGAGTTGAATTGTGCCATGGTGGAAATGTTTGTTTTCTTGAGAGGTTAACAAAGATGGAGCCATGCCTTGTATAAGCAGAGGAAACAGTCTGGCCATAGTCCAGCTTGTCCCAATGCCCAACATGTCCCAATATGCAATCCACTAGCATAGCAATGTATCGTGTCAGCTACATTAACTCCATCATCCTACAGTTATGCACCATAGCCTTTGATGTAGGATCCCAACCTCTGTCTACCATTAATAACATACCATTCTTCAGGATGTGAAATATAAGCTATAAATGCAAATCTCCTACTCGGTGTTATTAGATCTTCTTTCAACAACACATACTAGCCATGTGCATTTATTACCTCTGTCTTCCCACTTTCCCCACTATTTTGTTTTCTCATCCTTCCTCCTCTTGTATGCCACATGTTCAGAATTAAGCGTGTAAGCTCCTTTGGACAGAGACTGGTCATTTTTACTTATGTAAAGGGCCTTCCACATTGCATGGAGGGAAGTGGGCATACAATGTTATTGCTGTCCTCCTCCTCTTCTTCGTCATGATCTTTTATATCCCACCTTTTCTACAAAATTGAGACTCAAGGCAGCTTAAAACAAGCACAATACAGCTAAATATAAAAGTTAAAATAGAATTAAACAATATTGAAATGATTTATAAAACAGATTTATATCTGTTCTATATAGCTAGAACAGATAGAAATGAAGTTACAAAACAGTTCAGTCATAACAATACAGTACTTTCTAAAGCCTGTTGAATTTTAAAAAAAGTCTTTGCCTTCTGATTAAAGGGCAGCAAAGAGGAAGAGTATTCTTGCCTCCCTGGGAATAGAGTTCAAGAATCTAAACTCAAGAACCAAGAAACCTCTGTCTCCCATACCCACCAACCGTGCCTGTGAAGGTGGTAGGACTGAAAGAAGGGCTTCTTTTGAGAATCTTAGGATCTAGGCAGGTTAATGTGGGTAGATCCGGCCTGTCAAATAGCCTGGACCCATAGGGATTTTTAGGTCATAACCAGCACTTTGAATTGTGTCTGGAAACAGAGTGACAGGTAAAGATAGAGATCATGATAATTATGGAGGAAAATACAAGCTGCAGACTTATAGCAGAGAATGGAGTGGATGGAATCATGTTAATGTGTTACTGAAAAGGAACAAAAAATGCTTTGCCCTCCCTTCTCTCAAACCTGGATCAAAAAGTATGAAATGTAGGTGACCAACCTCTGAATGATTATTTTGGCCACCCACTGTAAAATTATGACACTTCAAAAAAGGCAAACCACTGGCAGGAGCCTGAGGCTTCATGTGTATTTGAGGCTTTCCTTCCTTTTCACTACATCCTAAGCCAATGTCATGTACTTCCCCCCACTTCAACTGGAGAACATGATTTGAATCCTAGCAATTAACCCAACTAAAGAAGACCCATTGAATCAGTAGTATTTATAAAAAGTGTTGACCAACCATTTCACTACTGGGGTTGCTCCTGTTAACAGAATTTAAGCCTATGTCCTGACCATATGAGAGGCCTGGGGCAATTGCCCCCACTCCTTTATTGTTCCTACAGTCTGATCCCCAACACTTGAAAGTACCTGAAGAATGGTGAATAAATCTGCTTCCCTTTTGCAATTTGCTTCCACCCAACTTGCCTGATGGGAAGGGTCAGTATCCACATGACTGCTTCTGGACATAGGCCAATGGGGACAGATGACTGATGGCCAAATGACAACCTGGATGGTTGCCCAGGTCAGAACAGCAGTGAAGTTCAGATCCAGTATTAACATGGTAGAACATAAACCCACCTGTATGAGTTTGCCAGGCCTGTTCTGCAGCTGCCCAATGCAGCTTCATTCCACTGGGGTACATTTCCACAGCTAATGAGTGGATGTGGGTGGGGAGACAGCTGGGCATCATTGGCTGCATCCGGGGAAAAGGAACAGTTGGCCACCTTCAGAATAATATATACAACATAATGCTCGAGGTCCAGGAAGACAACCATTCATCTTTTCTCCCAGCTATAGTGTGATGTTGCCCTTTGGATAGTAACTGATTGTGGGGAAGGAGTAGGTGCCATTTTCCACAATGTCTGTTTAAGTATGTAGGCTGATAGAACCCAAGATTGCAAGGGCATGTGTCACTAATAGGATTCTGGTCCAAGTCTCTTCCAGATCTTACTCCAGATGTAAAAGGAGCTATCTAAGATACTGAACTCCACCCCAAAATTGGTCCAGCACTTGGATAACTCTTTTAAATCCTACCTAGATCTACCATCATACTTGCATGGCAAAAACTACCTGCCACTGACTTGAACCAGTGTGTACATTTCCTGGAATTGTCAGTGAGTAATTGTGCCACACAGGGACTTATGAGCAGAAGCAGAGACCTAGCTGGACCAATAGCTTCTACAATGGGAATGTCACAAATGCAGGAATGAATCGGAGACTGAGTCCAACAAGAAACCTGGGGTACTGACTTTCAAAGAGAATGAATATAATCACAGACTGAAGCCATTCAAAACTAAGCAGTGGTAATATGATGTTCTATGGTCAGTTATGCCATCAGGCACATTTTTCTTAAAAGTAACTTTCCAGGTTGATTCTAATGTACCTAGTTAGAGGTTCTTCCCTATCTCCACTTCTCAGGTTTGAACAAACCTCTGCAAGACATTGTTCAAGTTCATTTTGTGGACTGGACCAAATAGTTTTCGTTAGGAAGAAGTTATTTCTGAAACTTACTGTGCAGATATCCTTCAATTTCTTTCCCCTCCTGTTAAGTGTGCCATCTTTTCCCCCTCTGCTGGTATGTCAGTGCTGGTATTTTGCCACTGCTCCTTCTTCCTCCTGCCCATTTATAGAGGAGATACAGCTTGCTAATCTGGGATCACAGTGAGAACAGCTGATCTCATAATGGAACGGCATTGATCAGGTTCAGCTGCTGTGATAACACCAAGAAACTAAGGCCCTTTTTGCATGGCATTTGCTATGAGAAAGGGCGCCTGGAGTGTCGCGCGATTGTGAGGAGCAATCTGCACGACTCACTCACAATCCCGCGACATTCCAGGATAGGGCAGGTGCCACTCGTGCACTTTTTCATTTTCGGCTTTCAACCGAAAATGGTGCACAATCGTGCATTGCTCCAGGACCACGCGTGCACTTGCCATGTATGTGCAACCTCTGGAGCCACAGCGGTTGCGCTTCCTGCCCCAGCACAACCTGGGAAACTCCCAGGCTGCGCTGCAGAAGGAAGAGGCAGGGCTCTCACGCTACCTGCTCAGGAGCAGGCAGCTCATGCGGAACTGAAGCAGCAGGGACGCGACAGCCTCTCACTGGAGGCTGCTTGCGCGATCCCCACACCCCAGTGCCAAAGAAAAGGTAAGCTGCGGAAAGGGCCTAGGAGAGGGGAAAAGAGAATGAGGTTAAATGAGGTCAATGCAAATCTTTTTTTAAAAAAAAATGTTGAAAATAAATCCTTTAAAGTGAAAATATTTTCAGCATTGCTCAAAGTGTTGACAAAAAAAATGAAAGTAATTCCAGCTGCATTCTCACTTTGAATATTCATAAATATTCCCCCCTATCTGAAAGTATGTAGTTACATTAAATGATGCATTTAAGCCTTTTTGGAAGATCAGTGCATGTTTCCCCCATCCATTTTCTGTGAGAAAAAACAAACAAACCATGAAAACATGAAAACCATATTTTTCTACACAGACACTTGTCTATAGCCATTAAAGATTCCTCCTTGGTTTCAGAAATGGGCCTGTCTTCACATTTTTATTGATTTTGTAAAGTACACAGCTCAGAGAGCCAAAGCAATGCAGTGAAAATTGTTTTGAGAAGCTTATTCTTTAAAAGAAAATGGTGGTGGATAGCAATTGAATTGTCTCATCCACATTTACCCAAAGCTGATTCTGACTTTGAATTTAGGAGTAAAATATGTAAGACTAGAGAGTAAAGATGGGAGGTGGATGGAGTCTTGCAATTGTCTTACCTTAGTAACTTGGATGATTTTTTAAGAGGCAGAAAAAAGGCTTGGCTGAGTTGGGAATGAAAGCTGACCCATGGCATTCTGCTATCCCTCTATAAGGACAAAATGAAGCCCACTGAAACAGGTGTGGTCCCACCTCTGTCTCTTTAGACTGAGGGGCCTTGCCACTTGCCAGCTTATCCTTGGTCTTCTCTGAGGTCACCTTTATCAACTTCTGGTCTCCGAAGTTCCCAGCTCACAATAGTGGTTAAACCAGATAAGTCAAACTAACATCAATACGCCACTTAAATATTTTCAAGTCTTAGAATTCCAGGATATTTACATGGGAATGAACAGAAATTTTTGGTACCCTTTTTAGGTTATTAATACTTAGAATAAATAAGTCATTAAGTAAGTATTAAGTCATTAAGTACTAAGTATACAGTCATTTCTCCACATTCGCTAGGGTTAGGAGCACAGGACCCTCATGAAAGTGAAAAAAACACGAATAACTCTAGGCCCTCCCAAACCATATTCAACACACACAAAAAAGTATGATCACCATATTCAACCCATCATGGATTCTCTCGAGGCTTCAGAGTTCCTTCACAAGGCTGAAGTGGGCGGCTGGTGGGGCTTACTGCTACCCCACACCATTTTTAATAGGGACTTACAAGCTTCATTTGCAATTTCTCAGTTTCACGAAGCTTGCAGTCCCTATTAAAAATGGCACATGGCAGCAACAGAACTAATAGCAAATAATCCGTAAGTAATCAAATCTGCAAAAGTAAAACCAGTAAATGTGGAGGGCTCACTGTATATATTCCCTTTAATTTATTTATTTATTTATTTATTTATTTATTTATTTATTTATTTATTTATTTATTTCAGTTAACATGCAACATCATGGCTTATTGTGCCATCATAAGCAACTTCTCTCTAATCACATAGTTTTTCCATAGTGTCTGGTAAGTCATTACACAGACAGTTCCTAAAGGCTTTTACATATTCCCAATCTTGTCCCTTATCATATTCTTAGTTATTTTACTCTTAAATCATTATCAATGCCCATCTCATCCATTTGAAGAATTTTACAACTCCAAGGCTTCTGTGTAACACAGGCATTCAAGCATAAAACTTTAAACACTTAAGCAATTCTTAACTGTATTAATCACATATTAAGTGTATACATCCCAGCCTTATCGAAATCAGCATTTTAGGGTGGCATATCAGGACTTATCACAATCCTTTCTGGGGAAGGCTACATCATTGCTTTCTCTTCCAATGTTGGAGACCTGCCTAAGCAGCCTAATTGGTAGCTCTGGCCCTTTCCACACCGGGCTATTAAAACGGTGCAGAGCGACCTCCAACGGAGGTCTTCTGCACCATAGAGTGGACTGGGGCAGACTACTTTTTGTAGTTCCATACCTCAGTCCACTACGGAGCAAGCGGAACTGGTTGTGCAGCATGTTTGCACGGAGTGCACAACTCAGTCTCTCTCTGTCGCCGCGCTCCGGTGCAGATTTGCAGGCGTGTGCAAGTGCGTGCCTGCAGATCTGCCAGGGGAAGGCTTTAGGCTGGCGAGCTTCTCCGGTTGGAGAGCCTCCACCAACCAGAAGCCGCCATTTTGGACGCCAGAGCAGTGTGGAGCGACAAGCTCACACTGCTCCTTGTCCCGACAGACTCACCCCGACAGAGAAGAAAGCCAGTGAGTCCCGTTTTTGCCCGTTTATTTTCACACATGCGGAAAGGGCCTCTGACTTAGCTCTTTTATTCTCTCTTAACACCCACACAGCTCTTATCATTTTGTTTAGTACACTAGAGACTAATGCACACCCCACTTTAAGAATACATTCTAGTACCTGTTGTCAGATGTCTCTAATGCACTAAAACTCACAGGGTGAGATAACTCTTTGCAGTTTTTGTTTACATTCTTTAAAGGAACTTCTGGCATTCTTCTCAGACTTGAAATCTGAACAAGTTTTTCTTCTTCCTTTTATCACAAAACAGAAAATGGGCAGATACTGTCATAAATCTTAGGCCATTTCCACCCTATCCTGTTTACTGCTATTATTCCACTTTCAACTTCCTGTGGAATTCTGGGGTTTGCAGTTTAAAGAAGGGCATTTAGAATTCTCACCCAAAGAGCTCTTTGGCCACAGTAAACTACAAAGCCCAGAATTCCACAGGATGTTGAAAGTGGAATAATAGCACTATCACAGTGTAGTGTGGAAATGGCTCTAGGCTCTATATTCTATCATCCATAACATTTAAAAGGCTATATGTCTTTGTTTACTGATATAAAGACATTTTAACAGTATATACACAGGATGAGCAGTTGCCAACTTAAATTCATCTGACCTGTAACAACATCCCCAATGAATGTACAAACCCCTCAACTTTACTGGCAGTCGAGCATCACTTCAGCATTGACAATGGACAACTTCCTGCCTTGCACCTGACAGCAGCAGGCTAGCTTAAGCTACATAAGGTAGAGCGCATGATACATATGACCTCGCTTTTCAGCACCTCACTACTGCTGCCAGCATTTGCTGACTAGGTAAGCTGCCTCACTCCACCTAATGGTAGGGCCAGCTACGTTGGAAACCAGTTGCAGAAGAAGAAGCAGGCAGCTGTTTTAGTATCAATGATCAATAAATATAATAGCAGCTTTTCTCATTTATTTTATTATCTGAAAATACAAATAAACAAGCATCAAGTAAGACGCTGCACAGATTTAATAAGTTGCTGTACCTTTTCAGTACTGTTTTTAATTTTTTCAAGTGTAAATTTTAGACTTGCAAATGTTCTGGATAGTTTCATTACCTTTTAATGACAATCTTCTCTGTGTTTCTGTCTATATTATATTTGGTTTTATCTGGCAGCCACCTTGTGTCCTTATTCTGGATACAATTTGACAACCACCATCCTAGTTATTGAACAGAATCCAAAGAATTGTGACATTAGTTCAGTGAGCTTCAGGGAATTTTAAACTTCTCAGTTTTGAGCAGCAGCCTCTAATGCTGAATGACAAGCTACAGCTGAAATTTGTGGAAATTGCCAGAAGCATTTTGTGACCTGGCAACTGGTTTAGCTATGAAAGGAACATAAATAAGTAAATAAGTACCCTTTGCATTGTTACCAGGTGAAAGAATATGGTAATTAGCCCATGTAAACCTAATTCACTCTGCTAGACGAATTAATCCAATAAGTCTAAACACTTTTGTGTTCATCAATGCAGCAGGTGAGTCTTCCAAAAGGTGATTCTCCCCACCACCATCTGGCCAAGCAAATGAACAATTCCAGAAGATTCTTGACTCAAATGGTGACTATTGCTACCTTTTTTTGTGGGGAAGGGGTGTAGGAGCCTGTAGCAGTTGTTATACTCCTTTAACAGAATTGTTATTCCTTGGAGAGAAATACCTGATCTACCTAAAATGGTGCAGCCTGGACAAGAGGTAGGCAGACTGGGAAACGGCAAGTGAGAATTGTGTGGGAGAAGGAGCAGAAGCAGATAATCGCTCAGAACAGATAAAGGAGATGTTAATGGTATATATGAGTAGGTAAATAGATTGAATAACAGCAAATCAAAGTCTAAGAAACCTGTTTGACCAAGTGCTACAGTTACGTTTACAAATAAGAGATCCACAACTGACTGAACTAGATGAGTGTTAGGCCAGAAGGAAATTACACTCCTGTACCTCCCTGCTATTTTCCTCAGGAAATTGTCCCTTATTTCCAAATCAGAACTAGAAATGAGGCAAAGGGAGAGAAAACAAAACAAAACAACCCATGGCTTACTCTTCCTTCCTTCCTTTTGAAATGCCCAGGATAAATGATCACACAGAAAATGTACCACTTGTTCCAGATCTGTCTCTTCAAAAAGTTATACATGATTTTTTCCAGTTTAGTCTCCAACATTTCATAGGGAGCTCAGCCCTTGGACACTGTTTTGTCTACACCGAGAAGCAACAATTAACCAATAGCATCTGGAAGAAAGTGGCACCTTTCTGTGTTTACAAATGGGAAGCTTCTGGAAGTAATCTCCCTTTTGTTGTTGCTGCTACTGTTACAACTTGCTCATTTAACAGGAGCCAGTCTATTTTCTATTTTCAACAGTTAAACAGAAAGCCTCTTGTTAGACAACTTCTCAGCATTTCTAGCAGTTAATTACAATACCTGGTAAAAGCCATCCCTGCTTCTGAAGATGGAGAGAGAAAGATTTCATACAAGAAATGTCTTCCTTCACAAGAAGACTGAAATTTAATTTAGCTTTCAGGGCAGGCAGATTGACCACATGCTCGATGTGAACAGCAAGAGCATAAATTGATCATTTGGCTATAGGTGCAATGTGCAATCTACTTCATGATCTACATTTTGTAGCTATGTTGCAGAAAATACAACAAAATAATGTCAGTGAATTGCAAAGATGTGCATATGGGGACCAGTAGAAGTAGTCCAATGTGCAGAGGAAGCTTCCAATGCACATGGTGCAATTCTGATGTGCTCCAGACACTTCTGAGGTGCACTGGGCATTCTGGTTATGCTCCAGCACTTCCTAGCCAGTGCCCAGAGACACATTGGGATTTTCCTGATGTACATCAGTGCCCATTGCACATTGGAGCTGTGGCACATTCATCACTCCACTGGCTACCACTGCACAACAGACACCCATATGTTGTACCATTATGATAGGATCAGGTGATGTTGCAAAACTACTCAATTGTTCTTCCCACACATGTCAGTCCACTTACAAAGAGTTATGCCCCATTGTGAAGCTGGAAAATGACACCATGCGCTGCTGGGATGTATATTCCAGCCTGTTATGAATTTTAGCTGTTAATCTTCACTGCCACCACCCACTGAATTATAAATTATCTGGACACTTGGACAGTACAGTGGGACCCTGTCCAACCATGTACATCCCTAAGCTTAAGGATCTTCCTTTTCCCCCAGTCTACCTAGCTTGGCGTGGGAAGGAGAGAAACAGGGCCTTTTACAGAAAGTATTTATTAAAGGTAGGCAAATAAACAAGGCAAATTACCACACATGGGAAGCTCCCTCCTCCCAGGCACGCTTAGTTACAAGTAGTTACAAAAAGAACAGATATAAAAGCACAGATACATTCTTTAGATCAGCCAGCCTCCAAAATAACAGAAAAGTCCCTAATGTGACTAGATAACTATTTCTAATTACTCACAGTTGTTCCTAGGCTTAGATGTTCTAAAAGGAAGGTCCAGGAGGCGAGGCCTATGGCCTGCAGTCTGCTACTGGCACAGAACCCCCCTCCAGGAGGTTCCTTGGTTGTTATCCCTTTGTTATCTCTCTCGGCCACATGGCCTCCAAGAAGTTTTATAACTTCTCCCTGGAAGCATCCTGAAGATGCTCACTTCTTTCCTTTTTGATTGGTCAGTTCTCACCCTATGACCTGTGATGCTGACCCACATGACCTATGATGCTGACCCACATGACCTATGATGCTGACCACATACTAAAATGTGATCTAATCCCAACACCTTATTAACCCTTGGTTTACCTGAAGAGGGAACTGTCCCTCTTTTAGCTAGGTCTAGATAATGGGAATCCCCATTATCACACGCCCCCCAAATCTCAGACGGTCTGGAAACAGCTGAAGGCTGGAGCCACACCGGCTGGGATTTCATCCTGGGACCTAAAGAAGGAAAAGTCAGAGAATATATGCAAACACACAACAGTACAGGTTAACCATATTATCAATAACAGACATGTAAAGCTCATCCCTCTTAACCTCCCTCCAGTTCTCTGCGTGACAAGGAGTCCGCAACCACATTGGAACTTCCAGCCACATGTTGAATGTCAAAGTCAAAGTCTTGTAGGGCCAGACTCCATCGGAGTAGCTTCTTGTTAGCCCCCAGACTGTATGGAGCCATCTGAGGGTAGCGTGATCAGTCTGGAGAGTGAAGCGACGTCCCCAGACATATGGTCTCAGCTTCTCTAGTGCATACACAATGGCATAGCATTCCTTCTCTGGAATGGACCAATTGGACTCCCTTGCAGACAGCTTCTTGCTGAGGAACAGAATGGGATGCAAGATTCCATCCGGACCCTCTTGTAGTAAGACCGCTCCGATGCCTCTATCAGAAGCATCTGTAGCCACTATGAACGGCTTGTCAAAATCTGGTGCCATGAGCACAGGATCTGCCATCAAGGCCTGTTTCAAGGCTGCAAAGACTTTTTGACACTCTGCTGTCCATTTCACTATCTTAGGCTTCTTGGAACCTGTCAGATCTGTTAGAGGTGCTGCCACTTGGCTGTAGTTGGGCACAAATCTCTGGTAGTACCCAGCTAGGCCAAGGAACAACTGTACCTGCTTCCTGGAACGAGGAATGGGCCAGCTATTAATAGCTTCCACTTTAGCAAAGTCCCCGCACCCTCTTAGCAAACAGTCCACAAAGGTGAGCACATACCGCTTTCCCCTAGCAGTCTTCCTAGGGAAAGGTCCCATGATGTCCACAGCCACTCTCTGGAATGGGACATCAATGATAGGAAGTGGTTGGAGAGGGCCTTGGCTTGATCCTGAGATTTCCCTACTCTCTGGCAAACCTCACAGGATCGGACATAATCAGTAACATCCTTGCCCATCCCCTCCCAGTAGAAGAACTTTCCCAATCTGTCCTTCGTTCTGTTCACCCCAGCATGTCCACTAGGATGATCATGAGCCAGACTCAAGAGTTTGGCTCTATACTTAGAAGGTACCAGCAACTGTCTCTGAGCATGTACGCCCCCCTTGCTACTTCTTGGGCCAGACTCACAATGCAATAGGCCCTCAACGATTACAAATCTGGGCCTCTTCATCATCAGAGAAGACTTCGCCTCTTCCTTTGCTCTGGTCCAGGCAGCTTGAAGGCTCTCATCTGCTTCCTGGTTTTCCTGGAACTGCTGTTGCTGAACAGGAACCAGCTGTTCCACCTGGAGTGGCAGACTCACCTCAGATTCTCGTTGCATTGCAGCTTCTCCAGGTTCTGTTCCCTTGGCTGGAGTGTCCTCTGGAGTTTCCGCTGCTGTTGAATCCCTTGCTGGCTCTGGAGTCAGCGTTGTTGGATTCTCCTCCTCTCCACCAACCTTTTGCATCTCAGGCAAGTTGTCCAGCACCTGACTCTGCTCGGTGTCCACTTGAGACTCTCCTGCCCCCCTGGGCAGTGCTGAGTCAGGTGTGACAGGGACCAGCATGAGACCAGGCTGACTACCCTCTTGGCATGGAGAAGCTCTTCCTGGACTTCCGCCAGCAGCTGCTCCGACGTCCGAGGTAACAGCATAGATGGTCTTGTTCTCTGGGCCTACGATGCTATGTTGAGAGCCTGCCCCAGGTTCCTCCACCTCTTCCGGCAGGACTCCTTCTGGTGTAGCAGGAGACAGTGACTGCAGTGCAAGTTCAGGTTGGTCCTCAGGTTGCAGTGAAGACTGACCTCTGCTCAGGCTGCGAGTTGTCATGGCATGCTGTCTGGACACTTTCCGGGCCTGACTAGCATGGAAGACGAGATCATCACCCAACAGAGCAGGACATTCGAAGTCGTCATAAACAGCAAAAGTCCAAACACCCTTCCAGTCCTTGTACTGAACAGGAACGCGTGCTGTTGGTAGTTGAGCTGGAGGAGCTCTGAATGCTCTGATGGTGATCTTAATGTGGTCATCAACAAGACCAGGATCCAGATATGCACGATGAATAGCAGAAAGTTGGGCTCCAGTGTCTCTTTAAGCCACAACTTTCCTGCCCCCTACCCACAGCGTGTGTCTTCTATGATGAGGGATCATGTCAGGATCAGGATCAACTGAAGAATCAGTGGCAGTGTCCCTGGCGGCCGACGCAACCACTAACTGGACCAACTTAGGCTTCTACTTACAGTTGGCTTTAATATGTCCAAGCTCTCCACAGAGAAAGCATTTAGGGCTAGCCTTCTTCCCTGGCTGGCCCTGTGCGCTGGCCACAGGCTGCTGGCTGTAGCGGGGCTGTGACTTCATGGTAGAGCTGTTCATCTGAGGCTTTGTGTCGTTTAGTGATGACCTTGGGGTAGAAGTGTTGTGCTTCTGTCCAGGTCGTTGAGAGATTTCTTGGCATGGCTGTTGGTATTCCCGCTTGTCTGTAGAAGGCATTATCACAGTAGGCTGGAATACCTCCTCACCTCTGGAGGCAACAAACCGATCTGCTGCCCTGGCAGCCTCTTCTAGGCGTATCATTTCCATTGTTTTAGCCAGGAACCTTGAAATCTCTTCAGGTGTTAACTTGTCCTGCATGAGGCGCACTGTTTCCCAGAAAGCAGCAGGAGGACCAAAGGCTGTTGCTGGCATAGCAGCCCCTTGCTGTGCCAGATTACTACCACTAGGGGTAGCTGGTTCAGCAGATGAGCTATCTTCTGTAGCATCCTGCTGTGTGGCATTGCTGCCAGTAGGAGTCGCTGCAACTTCAGGATCCATACTGTATATTAACAGTCTTCCAGACCTGAGTTTCATACACTAACTATCTGTGCACCCAAAAACTTAAAAACAAACAAACGTCTGATTGGCTGATCAAAAGAATATACAGTGCCAGAATCCCAAAACCAAAGAAAAGTGGGGAAACCCCAAGCCTTTCTCCTCAGCCCCCTTTCGTCACCCCCCTCCTCCTCCTGAAGGAACAGAGAGAGAACAAGAAAAACTCTGCCTCAGTGACTGAATTGGGTACTTAGCAAATTCCTGCTACAAGCACCTTTCCCATTGATATGCAAATGTACTATCTTTGCTGCTGGAGAGCAAATTGAAAAATGCCAACTGCTGACTCAGAAAACAATGAGTTTAGCAGCTTTAAAAACCCATCTCTCACTACCAAAGTAGAAAGAAGGAAATCCAAAGGAAAATCACTCCTTTCCCAAACCAGGCAGCTCTTCGCTGAAAGCCCAAAAATCACCCTTTCGCCAAGAGTGACTCTCAAGGCAACTCCACCCCCCAACCTCCTCTTCTCCCTCCCTTTCCAGCCACCAGGAAGGAGAGAAAGGAGGGGGGAATCGCAAAAGCCTGTTTAAGCAAACAAAGCCAAACCAAGCCCCCTCAACTTCCTATTCCCCCTCCCTTTCAGACTGCAAGGAGGGAGAGAAAGGGGGGAGGAAAAAAAAATTCTCAAAGCCTTTCTAAACAAACAAAGACAAATGAAGCCCTCTCTCGCCCACTCCCCTCCTCCTCCTGAGCTAATTCCTTCGCAGGAGACACAGGGATACTGGAGAGAGACTGAAAACCCCCTACTTTCTGCAATTTACACCCCCAACTCTCCAATTCGAGACCACTGCCACCATGTGAAGCTGGAAAATGACACCATGCGCTGCTGGGATGTATATTCCAGCCTGTTATGAATTTTAGCTGTTAATCTTCACTGCCACCACCCACTGAATTATGAATTATCTGGACACTTGGACAGTACAGTGGGACCCTGTCCAACCATGTACATCCCTAAGCTTAAGGATCTTCCTTTTCCCCCAGTCTACCTAGCTTGGCGTGGGAAGGAGAGAAACAGGGCCTTTTACAGAAAGTATTTATTAAAGGTAGGCAAATAAACAAGGCAAATTACCACACATGGGAAGCTCCCTCCTCCCAGGCACGCTTAGTTACAAGTAGTTACAAAAAGAACAGATATAAAAGCACAGATACATTCTTTAGATCAGCCAGCCTCCAAAATAACAGAAAAGTCCCTAACGTGACTAGATAATTATTTCTAATTACTCACAGTTGTTCCTAGGCTTAGATGTTCTAAAAGGAAGGTCCAGGAGGCGAGGCCTATGACCTGCAGTCTGCTACTGGCACAGAACCCCCCTCCAGGAGGTTCCTTGGTTGTTATCCCTTTGTTATCTCTCTCGGCCACATGGCCTCCAAGAAGTTTTATAACTTCTCCCTGGAAGCATCCTGAAGATGCTCACTTCTTTCCTTTTTGATTGGTCAGTTCTCACCCTATGACCTGTGATGCTGACCCACATGACCTATGATGCTGACCCACATGACCTATGATGCTGACCACATACTAAAATGTAATCTAATCCCAACACCTTATTAACCCTTGGTTTACCTGAAGAGGGAACTGTCCCCCTTTTAGCTAAGTCTAGATAATGGGAAGCCCCATTATCACACCCATGCTGAATTCCAGCTTCTGTTTTTAATTCCATAGTTACTAGGCTGTTAGGAACATATGTGCATGCATGGATGGATGTTGTGTAAGGCCTAATGCACTATCCAGCCTTCCCAAGCCTTGGGGATGCTGCCATGCCCATTTAGGGGGAGAAGAAGGGGAAGCAATGAAGCAGCACCTGTCTAGCTATAGTTCTGGAGCTGAGGAAGGAGAAAATAGGTCACTTTGCCAAAATTCCAGGGAGTCTCAGGCAGGTGCTCACTGGTCAGCTCCCCATTCCTTCCTCCTTATCCATCACTGTCCAGCAAACAGGTCTGACTGTACCTCTGGGTCTTCAAGACTGGTTTGTGAGAGAGGTGGAGAATCACAGAGCTGTGTATGTGGAGCTTTGATATAGAATGTCAGCCCATATATTTGGAGCCATTGCACATGTTAGATTTTTAGTGTAAAGCCTAAGATGTTTGAGTTTGCACCTCAAAATTGACTAGTGAAGCCACAAAATGTGTTCAGTTGCAAACGCTGTCTGGAATCCTGTTGGGAACTTACATCTTCCTAAGTGGACTTGGGTCTGTGGGAATTAGAATTGGTCTGTTGTATAACGTATGTAAACAGCAGTAAAGGATTGCTGTTATGTTGCGATTCAGGGAAGCTAGCAAAGTGACTGATAAGTACTAGAACCAATGTGCCCTGGTCCCATTGTGCACTGGGAGAGCCACTTATATCCCAGGTATACCTTTCCAGCTCAGAAGAGACACTTTTTGATATGATAGTCCTGAGAATCCTAGAGTCAGCACAGTCCCTAAGGGATTCTGGGATTTGTTGTCCAAAAAGTAAAAACTGTGCATTTATCAGAGAGAGATGACTGGCTGTAATTCACTGGGTTAACCTCTGTGTAATGTAGAAATGGAAGGAGTGTTGCAGTCTTGATGCTTGCAAATGGGGGGTGAGGCAATTGTATCTGAAATTAGCATAGCTCTTTTTCATTCTTTTTTTCTCCAAAACCATTACCTAAGTATTTACTTTAATATCTCATTTGTAACTTCTGATTGGCAAGAACTGCCAGTGGCAATTAGGCCCCTTTCACACTACACAATGCAATTTTGTTTCCACTTTAACTGCAAGTATGTGGAGGCTTTTATTTGGTTTTGGCCATATACTTTCCTCGTGTGCACATGTTCTAAGGGGGTGGGACTTCTGTTGAATCACTGACTTGCTTGGGGGTGGACCTAGCAGCCACTAGCTCTATATGACTGCGGCCTCAGCCTTTGGAGCTCTGTCTCTGAGGAAAGAGCATAAGGTGAGCTATGTTTTGGAGATCATCCTTGGCTCTTTGACTGCGGTTGTTTTTTTCTTTTCTTGTTTTTCTTTCCTCCCTGACCACATGGTCTAAGGGGGTAGGGCTTTTGCTAAGTTACTGACTTGCTTGGAGGTGGTGCCACCAGCCACTAGCTCTCTATAACTGTTGTCTTAGCCTTTGGAGCTCAGTGTCTAAGAATCAGCGGCACACACCTTGTGGTGCATGCTGTCATATCATCAAGAATCACTGCAGTCTGGAAAATATGAAAAAAATAACTGCAGGGATGGAGGAAGAAGGATCTGTCATTGTCTGCTGCAATGTGTGTTAAATGTTTGCTTGCTTGCCAGAAAATCTCACTGACTACACTTACAGCAAGGGCAAACTGGTGGCTCTCTGGGAAAGGAAGGTCAATGCACTGTAGCTACATGGTGAGATTCCTTAATGCACCAGAGAATATGGGAACATCTTGGATAGAACTGATGGATCATGAGAAAGTAACAGAATGAGTCATAGTAACTGAATAAGTAACAAGATAAGATGAGCATTAGAAGCAATAACAAGTAATTGGGAAAAGTCATGTGTGTGGAGTCAGAGTTAACCATTTTTTTAAAAAAATGAACTTCCCAAGCCCTGAATGTTAATCAAAGATAGCACAGTATTGTTTTTCATCATTTTTATTGGTGCTGTTTTGGGAACTGAGTCGTAGCTTTCCACAGTCTTATTGCTAGGAATATTAGACCTGAATAGTTTTGTTATTCCCACCAGAATTGATCCATCATGAATTGATGAGATTTAGCTGTGTTTTGAGCCATCATTCAAGATTCAGTGGGTCTAGTCTTGTTTGGACTCACCAGCAGGAATCAGGTCTAGGTTCCTACAGTATTTTTAGGGGAAAAACAATCACCAGTGCTTCTTTTGGCATCTTTCATTTTCTTTCCATTGCTTTATAAGCACATTCTTACCATGGCATTACCTTTCCAATATAGTGGAATTGCATGCTTTTGTGAGGCAAGAGATGCTGCTGCTAGTAGCAGAGCTGCTAGTATGGTCTCCCATCTCAGACAGGCTTTTGCCAAGGATCCAAATTAGATGTGCCAAATAACTACTAGGCAGCAGCAGTAGTGGGAGAGGGGAGGGTGGGTGACACTGGCAGAGGATCTTTCAGAGACAATGGCAGTGGCATCATTACTAACACTTCTCAGTACTGCACAGAAAGAAGCATTTTAAATCCCTTTTGAATTTTTTAAACATAAAAACCCTGTGATGAGACAATCCAAAATGAAACAAGAGGTAGTGACAAAAGATAAGACTCCCAGGTTAAGAATCATTGATCTATGATGTATCTTGGGTCCCTTGGAACTTCCAGTATCCTGCCTAGCAGACCAGACTGTCTGAAGGTCTGGTTTAGCCTTAGCAGAAAAAGTTGAACACAAAGCATTTCCCATCTTAAATCTTTGAATCGTTATTGGTACAGGTCTCATCCACAAATACCTGGAATTGGTCCACCATGACTCTCTTGACTATACTGGTCAAAAGGGCAAGTGCTAAATGGCTTTGTAGTTTCAGTCTTCTAGGCCCAGTAACTGGTTTTTGAAAATGGAATGAATCATTGTTTCTTGGAAAAAGGAAGGAGAACAAGTACCTTCACTGAAAACCAATTGTTATCTGCTATGTTCAGGAACAACAAATTTCAAGACCATACCTGACTATACAATGATTTTCTCTGTTTGTTCAGCCTACCTTGAACCTTTTCCTACCAGCCATAATAAACATGCATGAAGTAGAAGGTGGGCTGCCTTGAATTTTATTTAAAGTAAAAAAAAATACATATATAAACAAAGCAAAGAAGTTAAGGAAGCATGTACTCTCCCAAGGACATGTTCTACCACAACTGTTTAGAGGACATTCTAGGCACTTAACTGTTACCTATCATGCTATTCCCCCTGTTCACTCTGAACATCATATCTCTTCTGAGAGAGGAGAGGAGTTTGTTTATGATACCTTTATTGAGTAGCCTCCCTAACCTGGTGCCATTAGTCATAGTGAATTTGATGAGGGTTGTCGTTCAATACAAATAAACAGCTTGCTGTTGTTAACCAACCATCAGGTTGACCTCAACATATGGCAACCCAATGGATGAGATGCCTCCAAACTTACTCTTATCCTCAACCACCCTGACCAGGTCTTGCAGATTCAAGGACATATCTTTTTTTTATTGATTCTATACATCTATAATGCAGTCTTCCTTTTTTCCTACTGCCTTCTACCTTCCCAAGCATTATCGTCTTTTCTAGTGAGTCGTGTCTTCTCATGATATGGCCAAAGTATGACAGCCTCAGTTTAGTCATCTTGGCTTCTATACAGAGTTCAGGCTTGATTTGGTCTGCGATCTACCAATGGCACTACCTTTCTGTGGCGATGGGTTTGCATGCTCCCGTAAGGCACAAGGCAATGCTGACAGCAGCAGTGCTGCTGGTAGGGTCTTCCATGTCATACAGGTTTTTTGCTGAGAAGCCAGACTAAATGTGCAAGCAACTACTGGGCAGCAGTGGTAGTGGACACTGGCAGGGGATCTTTCCGCGACAAAGGCAGTGGTACCATAGCTAATGCTTGTTAGTACTGTGCAGAAGGAGGCATGGTAAAACCCTTTTGAATATTTTTTTTACCATGAAAACCCTATGATGAGACAATCCAAAATGAACAGTAACATTCCATATATGGTTTGAAATGGCATTCTAGACTGAAAATATAAGCATTTAAACATAAGGGTGGAGAAAGAGCAGTTTTCTCCACTAGGTCATTTTTTCTGGCTCCCAAACACTCTTCATCTATTGGAAAATTAATTTTTCATTGAGGGTATAGCTCAGAGTTAAGAATCATGCAGTCCTCCGGATGCCATTGGCCTGCAGCTCCCAGCCATTGGCTAGGTTGACTTGAGCTCATGGGAGCTGCAGTTCCATAACATAGCGGGGGGAGCATGATTCCCACTCCTACTATGGCCATACATCTGCCAAGAATGTGGGTGGAGCCAGTCCTTCTAGAACACTTTGCTCCCTTACAACAAAGGACTAAATCACACACATGCAGATTACATTGTATGCATGATGATCACACATCCAGAATGTCTGCTATAATTTTTTTATTAAAACATTTTTAAAAACTTAAACATAAACAGAAAGACACCAACATCATCTAAAACAATGCATCAAACAAGAACGAACATAACACTAAAAAGCACGCATAATTCTAACCTAGTTAAACTAAACTGACAAAGCTTAACTAAACTGTAGTAGTTGTAGAAAAACTATAACTACTTAAAAATGGTTCCTGTCCTTCGTGCAAACAGCTCTTAGTATACAAGCATAAGCAACTTGAAGTCATTACATAAGATTACTATTAAATTTGTTGCTCATTATATTTATATTTGTTATATTTCAAAACTTTTATCCAATATCTGAAATTAAATTATTTTAAATTCTAGATTTCTTAAATTTCTATTTCAAAGAATATATCAACATTATTAGAAAGTTCAAAATATCATTAATTAATTCTATAAATTTTTCATTAATTCTCAACAAATCTTTTAAGCAAACCATACCTATATATTTTTAAAAAAGAAAAATATTGAAATAGCAACAACTTATAATCATATTTTCATAATATCTTTTTCATGATAACTATAAAGATAGAAATTAAAAAGGCACAGCAATATGCAGGTTCAAAATCCTAGAATCATCAATTCACCCTCATTTTCCCTTAAGTAATCCATTAGAGATTTCCATTCTGGAGCAAACTCTTCTTCAGTATTTCCCTTTAGTTTAGCTGATAGTTTGACTATCTTCACTTTTGTCATCAATCTATTAAACCATTCAGCCATTGTTGGGATCTCCATTTTCCTCCAATACTTTGGATAAACAAGTCTTGCTGCAGTAACGTATATTGGAGCAATTTTTGTTGTTGTTTGTCTATGCTGGTATCCTCTCTCCAAATTCCTAATAAAGACAATTCAGGATTCTTAACTACTTGGAGTTTCAGAATTTTGGGAACCATATTCTGTATTTCCATCCAAAATTTTTTAGCCTTGTCACAGGCTCACCACATATGAAACAAAGATCCCATATAGTCTTGGCATTTCCAGCACCTATCCTTCATGTCTTTATGCATCTTTGAGAGTCAGGTATCTGTCAGGTGTCAGATACCAACGTAGCATCATTTTACAATACTTCTTTTTTGAGATCATAGCAAAGCATATTTTTAATTTCTTCAGTCTGTAGTCTTTCCCATTGATTCATAGATACATTATATGGAAAATTATTTGCCTTAACGTGTTCATCTTCCATCTCTAGTTTCAGTGAAAATTTATATAACTTGGCAATCAAGTGCTCATCATTGATACAGAATAGCCATTCAGACTCAGATTTATCCTTTTCAAATTCCTTATTCTTTTTATCCTGTCTGCTATTATTTTTTAAAGTGGAAGTGTGATCAAGGCTGTGGCGTGTGGGAGGAGGTTAATAGTTTCTTTTGTTATCCTTGATGTCATACCCTCTCCTCAGCTATTAGTCATTTTGAGAGGGGAAGCTTCCCATGGTAATATTTCTTTTTATTCTGAATTAATGCCCCCCTCTTTCTTTGACAGTAGAGGCAGTGTGATGTAGTGGTTTGAGTGTTGAACTACGACTTTAAGGAGACCAGGGTTCAAATTGTAGGGAGTTAAGCATTTCCGAGTGTGTTAGCCCTCTGGGGAAAATTCTATGAAAATTAAAACTGTTAGGAATCAGCAGAACAAGTATGCCGTAAATTCTGTGTGGCTTCCCTCAACTGAGACTGACTGAGAAAGTGAAACAAGGCGGGCAGTTTCAGGTTACAAACTTATAAAAAATTTACTAATGAATTTTACAATTACATATGCAGTGGAGAGACTAGATCCTAACTAGCCAACAAAAAGATTAAGTAAGATAGTAGCTTCATTCTTAACTCACCATCATCTTGGTGGAGAGGCCAAACATGGTCAGAGGGAAGGAAGTAGAAGCAAAAAATTGCAAAGAGGGCAAAGAGAGAAAAGTCTGTGAAGTGTGTGTTGGGGAAACTAAGAAAAATATTTGAATATTGAGAGACCTTGGTAATAAGACTCTCAATCAGCAGAGTATTTTAGTAATTGCACAAAAACGGAAGTTGAACAGATCACCAGTCCCGCTTCTGTAACACCACCCCAAACACACTTAATCTAGCTCAAAATAAACACAAAAACAGTTTGGTTAAAAATATGAAGGCGTTTACTCACAAAATCTTGTACATAGTCTATACAGGTTCAGTTCTTGAAGAAGGTAGGAAGAAAATTAAGCACTCACATGCTTGCTGCCAATGATCCCTGTTGGGAGATCTCAGAGCATGCTTTCAGGTCAAAAGGCGAAGGCAAAAGGGGGGAGTAAATGGCAAGAGAACCTTTTAAAGAACAAGGAATGTGTACATGCTTGAGGAAGAGGTGTTAACCAACAAACAGGAAGTTCTCTCTAGGCTATCTCTCTATGCCTACAATAGACATGCAAACAAACTAGCCAGTTAATTAAGCATGCAAAGGTTGCCACTCCCAACAGTGTGGTCTTTTATGTAAGGTTAAGGACCCAGAGTCTATCCTGGGTCACATGGTCTGTTTACCTGGATACTATAGCCATGCATTTAAATAACACAAAGAGCAAGAGTGAGGCTTTAGGTGAGAAGGCAGAGGGCTGTGACACGCAAAGGAAAAAGAAACTCTATGCTAGCTAAGCCCCACTTGTGCTAGAACAAGGGGAGAGGGAAAGAGAATGCCAGAATTTTCCAACACAAATCTCTGCTGGACCATGGAAATCCACTGGGTGGTCTTGGGTGACTCATACTCTGTCATCCCCAGAGAAAGGAAATGGCAAACTACCTCTGAAGAAATCTTGCCAAGGAAACTTCATGATTGGTTCACCTTAGGGTCCTCATAAGTTGGAAATGATTTGGAGGCACACAATATTCTCCTTTGGAGAGATTCAACACTTTAATGAAAGAGACTAAGGCCATTTCTGCACTACAATGTTATAGTGCTATTATTCCACCTTCAACAACTTGTGGAATTCCAGAGTTTGTAGTTTAGGGAGGAGCATGTAGAATTCCCAGCCAGAGAGCTCTAGGGCCTCAGTAAACTACAAACCCCAGAATTTCACAGGATGTTGAAAGTGAAATAATTGCACTATAACAATGTAGTGCAGAAATGGCCTAAGTGGCTTCCATGGAACTGTGAATAGCCATCAGAGCTGTGTCTTCTCCCCAAATACAGATGGATGAATGGTATTTTGGAAAGAGAAAAATCCCCCTTCTGACCTTGCTTCCCAGGGATAGGAAACAAGCAGGCCTCCAGATGCAGGACTCAGAGCTTTGTCTGGGATCCCCTGCAAATTAGATAAAATGTTAGCATATGAGAAATCCAGGATGCAATTCCATGTACAACTCCCTTTTAGGGCTGTACTGCACAGATGCAGTCTAATGTACATTTGCTGTTGTTGTTATAGTGTACCTTCAAGTCATTTCTGATTTATGGCAACCCTAAGGCAAATCTATCATGAGGTTTTCTGGAGTTGAGAGTATGTGACACCCCAAAGTCACCCAGTGGCTTTCCATGGCCAAATAGGGCATCAAACTCTGGTCTCCAGGCTCGCAACCCAATGTTCAAACCACTATACCTTGCGGGTATACATTTACTGGAGAATTTTTTTAAAAAATACACTCAGCTCATTTTCTTCAGAGCCAAGGTTTAAACTGTAGCAGGTGAAGGAGAGGTAAGGTGAGGACAGCAGCCATGTTGAAAATTTTCTTTTTGATGAGGATTCCACAGTAAAGAGGATGCCTAGAAAAGCAACGAAATCTGAAATCTGATGGGGTATTTTGAAGCATTTGCCTATTAGCCATTGCCCCTGTAAGATATGACCTCATTCAAAAGTCAAGTGGTTTGATATTACAAGTAGAGCATAGTCATGTTACTGGCTGTTCCAGTCTGCCGTGACCTCTCAGCTCAGCCATTCTTCAAGAAATGCTTTACAGAGCTCTGGCAATTGAAGATATCCAGACAATTCTAGATAGTGAAATTTAATCTGCTTACTTGGAGACAGGATGGAAAATGGACAGGATGATAAGTATGATTTTCAGGGTATTTTTCATTTGTGGTAAAAAGTATGTGCCCAGTAAAAATAGGGTCATCTCACTCTTTAAACATCTATGGTAGGGAACAAATGGGTCAGTTAGGTATGAATTGTAATCAACCTACTTGGGACCTACTTCTGAGTAGAAATATACAGAGTTGCACTGTGGAGCTGCAATCATATACCACATCAAGCCACCACATTGCATCAAATGGAAGTCACTTCTGAGTAGACTAGGGCACAGAGCTGTTTCAGTCCTGAGGACTGGATTACCCCAGAACAATCTGGAAGGCAGACTGCTGTTGTAGGAAGGAGCCAGGTTCTATCCTAAACCACACACCTCCCCTGACAGCATCCACCCATATCCCTGGTGTCTGTTTCCACTTTTTCTGTGCAGATAAAGTCACTGGGTTCCATGCCCTTCTCTCTGCATCAAGAAAGCCCCTTTGTTTACCCCATTGCTGCCCTGATTCCTGATGGAAATAGAGATACCAGGGCATTTCAGACAGGGAGGGGAATCATGTAGCCCTCCAAATATTGTTGAACTGCAACTCTCAGCATTCCAACTCTCAGCTATGCTGGCTAGGGTTTCTTGGAGTTGTTGTGTACCAACTTCTAGAGGGCCACACCATCCCATCCCTGACCTAATGGTATAGAATTTCCCCTATCAGAATCTCCATCCACTGAAAAATGAGGATACTTCATTTAAGGTAGAGGTGGATAACATGCAATTTCCTAGGCTATTTTGGGCAAGCTCAGATCCACCACCACCTCAAACCTATGCTACTGAAATCCAGTGCTAAATAGATAAAAGCTCTTTAAAGCTAACAAACAAAACTAATAAAATGAATTTTGACAAGGAAAAATGTAGGGTACTACACTTAGAAAGAAAGAATTAAATGCAGATATAGAATGCCTTGAAAATAGTATGTGTGAAAGGGATCTAGGAGTCTTAGTAGACCACTAGCTGAACATGAATCAACAGTGTGATGTGGCAGCTGAAAAAGCCAATCCTGCGATTCTAGGCTACATCAATAGGGGTATAGTGTTGAGATCAAGGGAAGTAATAATACCACTCTATTCTGCTTTGGTTAGACCTCACCTGGAATACTGTGTCCAGTTCTGGGCATCACAATTCAAGAAGGATGTTGTCATGCTGGAACGTGTCCAGAGGAGGGCGACCAAAATGGTAAAAGGCCTGGAAACTGTACCATATGAGAAGTGGCTTAGGGCAGCGGTTCTCAACCTGGGGGTCGGGACCCCTTTGGGGGTCGAACGACCATTTCACAGGGGTTGCCGCTCCTCAATCCTGCCCCCCCTTTTAAAAGAAGGTGGACTCACAGCCAATGGGAGCAGTGCTTCTGAGACCCCTGCGCTGGGAGGAGGGGAGAGGAGGCGTGCTGGGCATTTCCCCGTCTTTCTCTGCCTGGTGGGAAAGCACTGGAGGAGCCTCAGGTGGAGCCTGAGGTGCGGAGAGAGGGAGGAGAGAGCTGGAGCCTGAATGTTAAGGTGGAGGTGAGGAGACCGAGAGGAGAGAGCTGGAGCGTTAAGGCAGAGGTGAGGAGAGGAGACCCCGCGCTGGCGGAAGGAGAGAGGAGGCGTGCAGTCGGGCGCAGCCAGGTGCTGCTTGGACACTCGCGCCTGCACCACACACACACACACACACACACACAAGAGAGGGCTTCACCTTCAGTGTTCCCTTTCCCCTTCATGCCGGCTTGCAGAGTCAGAGTTGCTTGCCGGGGCAAGTGAGCAGCCTGGCGCTGCTTGGACGCTTGCGCCCGCACCACACACACACACACACACACACACACACACACAGAGGGCTTCCCATTCAGGGTTTATGGCACTGCAGCGGGACGTCTGGGAGGTATGACCCCGTCCCCTCACCCTCTTCGCCTCATGCTCATTCATGCCGGCAAACAGAGTTGCCGGGGCGAGCGAGCAGCTGGGTGGGGCTGCAGCAGCGGCAATCGCCCGGTCACCCATTCATTCTGGGCACGCCACTCCGTGGGAGTTGTCGGTGTGGCTGTCGCCTTTGGTCCGGCAGGCAAAGGGGGAAACTTTCCTGCGGTGGATCTGCCATCCGACGGGGGAGATCAGTCCCTCCGAGACCGAGAACTCGGTCGGGAAAGGAGCAGGGGGCGTCAGCCAAGGGCTTCGGTTTGTGTAGCAAGAGCCCCTGAGGCTCCTTGGTTGGTTTTTTTGTTTTGTTTTGTTTTTGTTTTTGTTTTTTTGACCCGAAAGCGCTGCTCTGATCCATCCTGTGTACTTTGGCCATTTCCACATCCCAGTGTTATAGCGCTATGATTCCACTTTCACCATCCTATGGAATCCTATGGAATCCTGGGGTTTGCAGTTCAAACTGCAAACCCCAGGATTCCATAGGATGGTGAAAGTGGAATCATAGCGCTATAACAGTCTAGTGCAGAAATAGCCAGGATGACTTTCTCCTCTCACTTTTGTTGTGCGTGGATCCTTGGCGCTTGCCACATGCACGTGTTGTGTTCTTCGCCCTGACTGTCTTGCATTCCTCGCTTTTTGTATGTTCAGCATCCGCACTCCCTTTAAGGGAGGGAGGAAGGGAGGGAGTGAAACAAAACGCGTCTGCTTATGCCGTTGCCATCTTTCCTCTCTCTCCGTCCTTTCCTCCCTGCGCCTCGTGTAAAATGTGGGCTGTTTCGGCATTGCCTTTGGGAGTGACTGGCGTTTTGAACTGTGGAAACCCAACATTCAGAACTAGAACTACTGCCTTAATTCTGGCATTGATGGACGCTTCCTGTGCTTAAATAAAGGGGGGAGGGTTACCAGTTTTTAGGCATTAGAAGTCTATCCAGAGCAGTGATTTAGGGCAGTGTTTCCAATCTATTTGATGTTGGAAATAACTAACTAACTAACTAAATAATAAATAAATAAATAATAACAAAAATGATTTTATGGTTGGGGGTCACCACAACATGAAGAAATGTATTAAGGGGTCGCGGCATTAGGAACGTTGAGAACCACTGGCTTAGGGAGCTAAGTACAGTAGGCCCTTTGCAAGGGATAGGGACACAAATCCCTTGTGAATGTCAAATAATCATGAATAGGGTGCCTTTTGTACAAGCTTCTGCAGGTGCACCCACCCAGGCGGGGGGCAGGGAGTGAGAGAACAGGCAATTGCTTTCCCTGCACCCTCCTGACATCCGCAAGAGGCATGCCCGCACTGGCTGTGGTGGCAGGAGGAATGCAGGGAACTGTCGATCTCCTTCCTTGGACTTTCCTGCCACTGGCACAGGGCACACTCGCACCCATGGCAGCAGCGGTGGGGGCAGCGAGAGGAGTGTGGGGAATTGGCAATTGCCCCCTCTGGGCCTTCCTGCTGCTTGCACGGGCATGCCCACACCTGCAGTGGTGGCAGGAGAGGTGGGAGGAACGCGGGGAACTGGTGATCACCCTCTCTAGACCTTCCTGCCACCGGCACAGGGCATGCCTGCACCAAGGGCAGGGAGAATGGGAGGAGCAAGTGGGATGGGAATGGGGTGGGAGGGGGAGAATGGGGGGCAAGTGGGCACCCTGTCGATAATCAAATTAGTGAAAGTGAAACCCATGAATGTGGAGGGAGAATTGTATGTTTAGCCTGATGAAAAGAAGGTTAAGAGGTGACATGATATTCATGTTTAAATATTTGAAGGGATGTCATGTTGAAGACGGAGGAAGCTTGTTTTTTGCAGCTCCAAAGACTAGGATATGGAGCAATGAATTCAAACTACAGGAAAAGAGATTTCCCCTAAACATTATAAATAATTCCCTCCAACAATGAAATACGCTGCCTCACACTGTGCAGGAGTCACCTTCCTTAGCAGTTTTTAAACAGAGATTAGATGGCCATTTTCTGGGGGTGCTTTGAGTATAAGTTCCTGCATGGCAGAGGCTTGGGCTCAATGGCTGTTGTGGTCTCTTCTGTCAGAGAGTGCCTTTCTGCAGCAGAGCAGTGGTGCTGATTAAGGAGCAAGACTTAAAGGAAAGCAAGGCTTAAAGGAAAAACAAATTAAAGCTATATTATAAGAACTTCATACTAAGATAGGAAAGTTACTGGGTACTGGTTAGTCTAGCTGCATTATCAGGGAGGACTGGGAAGAAGGAGGAGGGCTCTTTTGAAGGAGCAGAGAGAGACTCCTCAGAGTATCAGTTTACATCACAGGGGGATCAGGATAGGTAGAGCCAAGAGGAAGGACACTTTTAGGTCACCCTAACTAACTAACTAACTAACTAACTAACTCTATTACTGCTGTCCCACTGCGAGGCATTCTGGGTTCTTCAGTGCTAAGCATTGTTGCACTTCTAACATATTCCAACTCTATGATTCTATGAGAAACTTTCTGCTTGTTTTAAAAGGGTTTTCATATTGGCCACCAAAGTTCAGCACCAACATTGGTTGGTTGGTTGGTTGGTTGGTTGGTTGGTTGGTTGTCAAGGCATACTACAACAACAGCAACAGCAATGGTAGATGGGTTGGCATATATACAGCAGAGCTAGTGCCAACTCATGTACGTCACTGCAGGCAGTAGGGTAGTATGACAAAATACATATTATGTATTAAAATATGTATTCAGAATTTAATAAATCTGGCCATATGAGAATGCTAGACAAAAGAAGCTTGTTCTACATGGCCTTCCACATTCTATACAACCAAATTCCTTACTAATGGCTCTGACCTAGCCACCACCCCACTTCTTAAATGGTCCAGTTTTTTGAGCTCCCTGTAAGAATGCAGAGTCATTTCAGAGTGTGTGGCCAAATGTTTTATTGCCATCATTTCTGCATACTACCAACATTTTGCTTTTCAGTGCATGTATGTATGCAGGGTTATAGAATGGTCACATTCTCAAGGGAACAGGGGGATTTTCTAAAATGATCAGAGCCAATGAGATCTTTTAAGATGATTTGGTGCTCAGACCAAAGCAGCAGTACCGTCACTTAGGATCATGGGGGTGGTATCTACTTGGCTTATGCCCTACGATATCTGCTTGAGAAAACATGCAAACTGCCTTCTTCGCAAAATCAAGATTACTAAGTCATCAATCACAATTATTTTGTAACAATCTTTCTTACTAGCCTGTATCTCAGGTACCTGAAATTGCAATGTTATATTTGTGTTTGTTCTATGATATGTGAGCCAGTGAGGTATGATGATTAGGGTGTTTGATTGAGACTTGGAAGATAACAGGTTGAAATCCCTTTTTCAGCAAAGTAATTCACTGGGTGACCTTGAGTCAGTCACACCCTCTCCCAGCCTCACCTACCTCAAATAATTGCTGTAACGATAGAATGGAGCAGAAGAGGTTTATATGTACCACTTAAGCTTATTGGAAGAAAAGCAGGATATACTGTAAATTCTGCAACTGTTAACAAATATGTGCCCTATGAAATGTTATTAATTAAATGATTAGTAAATGTGTTATGTAGGACAGTGGCCTCAATAGGGGGTGCAGACTGACACCATCAGAGCGGTGATACCAAAATGGCACCCTGTCCTTTCTTTCTCCCCCCATCACCACTCCACAAGAGCCCGTATAGCTTCATGTAAGATGACCATCTCCTTTTTTCTTATAACTGGATGAAATCACCAGTGCCTTTATGGACGCAGAGCCAGAGGGGTAGACTGGGATACCCAGAGGGTGGGTCCCCATAGCAGTAGACCAGGACCCCTGGACTTCTGGCTCCTGGACAGAGACACCTTCATGGGGATGATACCATGAGTTACCACACTGGGTGACACCAAACCTAGTGACATCACTGATGTAGGAGCAACATTTCCTGAATATGTTATTTCTTTCATCTAGGAGAGGGGACTGCTCACCAGCTGCAGAAAGCATAGGTTCATTTAAAAAAAAAAATAACCACAGTAAATCAGTCTACTATATATCTGTACTAAGAGAATCAAGCTATAGTTTTTGTCTGCATGACAATCAAGGACTGAGTGAAGATGCAAGCAATTCTCCCACCCGTTTAGAAATCTTCAAAAGTCCTGCTGGGTAGTCAAAGAGCTGGGAATGTGTGTGTGTGTATGTGTGAGAGAGAAAAGACAGACAGACAGACAGACAGTCTGTGATATTTTACTTTCAATTGATTTTCACTCGTAAGACCAACCAGCTAGTGTGATCACAATGCAGTGTATGAACTAGGAGCCGAAGAACAGAAGCTGTAGCAATTTCCTCAGGGAAATACTGTGAAAAGCTTTCAGCAAAGGGGGGGAGTGCATCACAAGAGCTGGATATATTTGGGATTAGACGAATAATTCACAAGCAATTGCCCACTAAGTTGCCAAGAGTTCATACATATATTTAAAATGCAATTATGCTGTGCAACACACACACACACACACAATAGATGGTATATCCCTCTCTCTTCCTCCTTCTCTCTCACACATAATCACCCTCCTTCCATATGAGTCCTGCATTCATGATACATTTGGACTTTGCTCACAAACTGCATGGTGCATATCCCTCCTGTTAGTCATTGTAAGGAGGTGATCTGCACACACCACAGCTGAATTCAATAGCTACAGACATATGCTTCTTCGCAACTGCAGACTCTGTTTCTTCTGCCTCCTGGAACTACTGGACATTTCTTGCCAGTGGGGAATCCTTGATGGAAAGCTAAGTTTGTGAAGTTTTGCTTGACACTGGATTGCAATCTCACCCAGTCTCCCTCCCTTCTGTCTTTGGCATGCCATGTTTGTGTGTGTGTGTGTTTGTGTGTGTTACAGACTACTGTTAACTGTGAATGGATAGGCTTGAGGAAAACCTGAGAGGCTGAATTCAAACCCAGAGTATAACTAATGATGTCTATAACTCAAGTGGAGGATGGTATCCTCTCTTGTCGGAACTGCTCATTGAATATGGACAGCAATGGAACTCAGGAGCCTTTGGGAAACTCCACCGATGACTACGATGAAGAGGAATTCTTGCAGTATCTATGGAGGGAATATCTGCATCCCAAAGAATATGAATGGGTTCTGATTGCTGGATATATTATTGTGTTTTTTGTGGCTCTTGTAGGGAACATCCTTGGTGAGTAGCATTTTGGATAGCAACTTCAAGCATAAGTATTTTTAAACCATTTGTGTTGATGCAGGTGCTCTCCTGAGAAAGCAGTAAGCATCTATAGGGCTAACATTGGCTTTAGAACTGTGATTTTTTTAATGTTTGCAAAAAATTCTTTATGTTTATGAAGACATTAAGATTAATGTGACCTTACTTGATTCTGTTTATTCTGAGGGTCTGGATGAATGAAATACTTGCTTGTTCCTTTGGGGCTAGCAGCTGATTATAATGTCGGCATCTGAGACAGTGAGGAAAAAGCATTTCCAGTAAACTAATTTTATATTTTGTTGTAAGCTCATTTATTACAAGGATTTCAGTGCAGATATTAAAGAAAGGCTGAAATTGTATCCCTTTTTACCTGGGAATAAACTCCGTGTGATTAATTTCTGAGTAGACATGCATAGGACGGTACTGTATGTGTCCTTAGGCATGGAGTATTTAAAAATCCATGCACAGACACACAGCTCTCAAAATTAGTCAGTAAGGGATGAGGTATTAAACAAATTACATGAAGATAATTTATGAAGGATTAGTGTGCTGTGTCTGCCAAAAGATGACTGGTTTCTCTTGGTTATCCCCTAAGCACCAGTGCTGAACCCTTCAAGCTTCATTCAAACTATTAGAAGACGTCTATGGGGCATTTTACCCTTGTGGCACCATTCATGTCAGCCAATTTGTGAATGGCTTTTTATTGCTACGTGCCACTTCATTCACATTGCCAGTATTCAGAATGAAATTATGAATGACATTTTACTCTTGTATAGTTCAGCAGCTGCTTTTCATGGGTCTCAGTACTGGTTACTCTCAAATCCTCAGGCTTGATGTTCTCTACCTAGATGGGAGTGTTTAACGAAGATATGCATACAAAAATGGATAAGATATGCCTTCTGCAGTTATTTGAAGCTACTGACAGCAATGCGAATGAAATTATAATGCATTCTGGCTCAAATATCTACACACACACACGTGTTACTAATGGTTTCTGATGATCAGCAACTAATCCCATTGTTTGCACATTATCAGTGACAAGTGAGGAAGTACATTATAACTTAATCACTAAAATTATACACTCATGTGCATACAGAAAGAGAGCAACTCATGTCCCTTTAGGTTGGGCAAATCTAAAATTCACATGATTTACTTCAGGGTATTTTTAATAGAATCCCAAGACTCAGGAGCCTGGTATAAAAGGAATATACTTTGAATTTGCAGATTCAGTTTGTTCTGTGTGAGAACTGAGCAGAGCTTGAAATCCTTCCATGAAAGAAACGTCACTTCTATTTATCCCACACTTTCCACATTTCAGTCGTTTAATTTAGGGCAGAGTGGAATCTTTCTCTTGATGCTGTTGTTAAACAACTGGGAGTTTCAGACTCATCCTGATCTACCACAAATAATTCAAAGATTTACTAGAGATAAAAATCTACCTTCTGAGCAGTGCTGAACAGAGGCTGTCTCAGGGGAAAGTAAAGCACAATTAGGATGGGTTCCCCTCCCTCTTGTTCCTTCTCATGACAAAGTAAGATGTTTAACTTTTAACAGATGAACTGGAGTGTTTGGAGTGCCTGTGTTTGAATGTTCATGTGCTTTTGTAAGGAAGGCAATACTCATTTTGCAGCTTGCAGAGGTTATAACTCCCAGTATTCCTGGTGCCACAAGTGGGAGGATTTGTTTGTTTGATTGATTTACCCGTATATTCTGTCTTTCCTCCAATAAGCCCAAAGTGGTGGACATAAAAGTCTTCCTAGCCATAGCAATACTAGGAGGTGATAGAGAGAGTGTCTGCAGCAGAGCAAAGATCCTGATTAACAAGTAAAGACACCAATGGCTTAGAGAACTAAACTAAGGCTTTATTGTGGGAACTCCATTCTAAGACAGGAAAGTTACTCGGGATATTATTCTAATCTAGCTGCATTCTAGGGAAGAGCTCAGAAAAGACTCGTGGAAAGAGAAGAATTGGAGAAACCATCCCTGAAGGGTACCAGTTTACATCACAGAGCAGTCGAGATAGGTAGAAGAAGAAAGGACAACACTATGGGTCACTCAAACTATCTAACCCTACTGTAGTGCCCATTCTGAGGCATTCTTGACTCTTCAGTGCTAAGTGATGTTGCACTTCTAACCTGAGGTAGGTCGGATGGTGAAGGCAAAAGTTACTCAATGTGTTTCTTGGCTCCATGGGAAACTGAACATGGATCTTCCAGGTCCCAGTCCAATACTTTACATTAGCTTCTACTTGGAGAAGGCTAACTGTAACAACCAATGACGCAATGCTAGAACTTGTAAATCCTTAGGGATCATATCTAGGATCCGTCTAGCTCAGCACACCTGTCCAGCAATTAGTCAGATCCTTCTACACTCGTTGCATGCCATTTCTCCACATAACAGCATCTGGTATTGAGTAATATACTATACTAAATATGGAGGCTCTGTTTCTAAGTTATGATGGCTCATGCTTAATGATAGACATTTCCTCTAAGAATGTTTCTGATTTTCTTTCAGGGCCATCTCAGGTAGATGCAACTAGTACATTTGACATATGTTTCGTTTAGTGGGAGAAAGCTCCTTCTGTGGGACAGACTCTTAAAAGACTTTTGACCTATTGTATCAGTCAAAATGTGGCACACATTAACTTCCTCTTCTCTTCCACATATTCCCAGTTCTATCATTATTCTACCCTCTTTCCAATTAGGCAATCTTTTAAAAAATGCTATATAAAATCAGTTGTATAGAACAGGCACTGGATAGTGAGGTGTGGCAAGCCCAATTACATAACAATTCAGATTGAAGCCTGTTCCTTTTGGATCAAGGGTCAAGAGGGAATAGCTATCAGGTCATTGGTCAGCAGGTGGAGTCTGCTGCTATCTGGTGAGTGAGCAAGGGGAGCTTTCAAAACATCTGTGTATGAAGCATGGATCTTTTGCATGGGTCTTGCAATTCCCCTGGCACACAGCCACACTGTCCATGGAATCACCAGACTAACACTGACTAATACAATCCAGAGTACCACTGTGCCACACTTGGAATGCAGGAGACAAATTACATGCAAAACAGGTAACTTAAACAAGTGAGCCAAGCCAAATGTAACATGCATCATATATCCAAGTAATTAAGAATACAGAAATATTTCTTGAAAAGGCAAGAAGAATATGCTTCCCAACCTTAGAGACTGCAATGCTTATGAAGACCAGCAAGATGCAACTATTGTAAGGCAGGGAGGAATCATGCAGCCTGCAGGCTGTATACAGAACTGTTCAGGGCCCAAGAGCAGACCTTGAGGCCATGATACTGCCTCATGGATGGGGGAAACCACCACATTAGGATGGTTTTTTCCCCCTTTTTGACCACAAAATGGTAGTATGGAGTCCTCTGCACAATCAAGGACCTTCTGAATAGACCTATACACACTTCTCTCTACCTTTCTTTGGTTTATGAAGTGAAGATTTCAATGAATGAATTGATGTGAGATAAGTGCTAGTCCAATCAGAGTTGTTGGTTCAGAATATTGTTCAAGGAGCTGAGCTGCTAAATGGCTTCTGGGATGTGATTTAATGTCATGAACCATTAATCCTGACTTGAAGGCAGATGTTTTTAAAATTGGAAAGCAATATTGCCTTTCATCAGAGACCAATGACCTCCCCCTTGCCCCTTCCTCCCACACTGAATGATATGACAATATTTGCATACTTTGTAATAATTTTCAGGAACGTGCCTATTTATTCAACACTATCCCATATGCCATTGAGTACACCACTTGAACAAAATGTGATTGCTGCTTGTTATTTTGGATGTGTACCAGGGAAATATATCTAAGCATTTGACCTTTAAAGAATCACCAGGAGCCCTTCACATCTTCTCTGATTAGGAAGGGGACAAGAATTCAGAGCAAAATTGCAATCTGTGAGTCTCACAAAGGAGACAAATTGTGGCTGACAACCTGCTGGGAATTCATGACATCATAAGCCAAGTTACTGTGGTGCAGTTTAGTACTGCAGCATTGCGCGGTGGTCTGTTCCCAGGAGGAGGATGTTGCTGTTGCACCAGCAGAATCACCGCACAAGTCAAGCAAGCAATTTGGCTGTTGTACAATGGCTTCAATTTGTAACACTATGCACTTTGCAGGACAAGCTGCCCTTGTGCAGGGCAGGGAGAGGGGGAGCAACAACCTCATTCTGCATCAGCAGAAATAGCTATGGCAGTGGAACTCCACTGTTAAAGTTATCTCTGACTGTGCAGGATCTTGGTATCTTCTGCATTTAAAAAAAAGCAAATTTTGTACAAAATATATGTTTTCGACATAAAAATATGTTTTCTGTGCAAGAAAACTATGCATATTTTTACACAAATCATTTTCCCTCAGCAAAATTTCCAAATGCAAAGAATCTCATGGGTGATCTTCTTTTCTTCATTCAGGGGTCTCAGGTATCAGGACAAGTAAAGAGACAGACTTTCTTTTCCATTGGAGATGTTAATATTAGTAAGTAGCTTTCATATTTCTACTTGTAACACAGTTCTCAACCTGATATTATGTAACCCCACCCAAGAGGCACACATCTGAGCGTGGTCAGTTGCAACTTCTCTAATTAAAAAAAAGCCATTGCTTTTGACTACGAGGTGGTAGAATATAAACAGTGTACTGGTTTTATTCAAACTGAGTGCATAACGAAGGTTCCACTAAAACCCAAATTTATCTGTTTTGAAAATTAGTTAGGAATCATCACAACTTCCAGAATAGTCAGTGAGACTTCTAAGCCCTGCCTCACTGTGGTTTGTCATCGAAGGAAATAGGGATTCACATAAAGTATCAGGAGAAAAAGCCCTCCTGTTTCTTGAGTTCCTGCCTTCCTAGGGGATCTGCAGAGCCAAGATGATATAAAACAATCACCTTGGACAATCACCTGTGCTATGGGACAAATGACGGGCCAAGCCACCTCTTTCTACATTGTCCTCACTCCTTGGATCCTCATCCTTGGAAACTGAGGCAACATAAAAGAGGCAGCATATTGCTTGCATTTGGCTCCTCCCACTGCAACAGCCACTCCTCTGAATGGAAGCGTAGCAAATGAAACCATAATTGACCATTATGCCCATGACTGTCACTGTAAGACTGCAGATATTGTGTCTTGCCTTTTTCCCAGAGACCTGAAAGCAGTCTATGTGGCTCTTCTTTTCTCCTCTTTTTCTTCACAACAACCCTATTATCTTAGGTACTCAGGGTGAGAATGGCTGGCACTGTATTTTGTAATTATACTGTTGCAAGCTTGACTGACATCGTAGTATTACAATTCACCTTTATGGTCATTGCATGATCACAACAAGCTAAAGTGCCCCCACAACCCTACTTTTGTAGTCTTATAGCTCTCTCCCCCAAAAAACCAAAGCCGTTTCTACCATGCTCAAGCCCAGGACAGTGAGCGTTGGCACGTCCCGACTTCTACCAGTCATGGGGTGTACTGAAGCAGGCAGCAGCAGCTGGATGCTGACAGGACCTCTAAGGGGTCTCTGCAGCTGCCTGTCTCAGCATGCCCCATGGACAGGAGAGGACTGAACAGGTCATTACTCAGCATCCCACTCTACAATGCATCAGAAATAGCTGTGATGGGAGGTTCTGAGGATTCAAAAGTAGGATTTTGGAGGGTAGCAGTAGGAGATGTCAAAAGGACATCATCACAGTAGCACATACCAATGCATGATTTTGGTCAGTGAAAGACTCACCCTGGGCTTCCTTGTAGGTTAAGTGGCTAGTAAACATCCCACATTCCAGTCCTACACTCAGATCGCTATACTATATTAGCCTCTAGGGAGAGGGAGGGAGGCAGGGAGGAGGACAAACTATTCATCATGAGATCTTTCAGGAAATGCTTACCTGCAAGATCGCATGGGCTGAAGGTGAGAAGCTCTGCTCTCATAAGAAGATGATGTAGAAATGTTAAGTGGCTCCTTGGTCATTTACCACTAGATCCCTGGTGGCTTGGGTAGGACTCATTGAATGCTGGTGTAATTAGCTGGTGAATTTTCCTTTTCCTCATGCTGTTCAGAAACTCCACTGACTACGGGCAAACAAGCAAAAACATTAATGTGATCAGCACTGCTGTGTTTCAGTGCCAACATGCAAAATAATGGCTGGGAGTACATGGGAGCTGTAGTCCAAGCTTCTAAACTCTTCTCTTTTGCCATTGTTTGGTCCATGGGGCAGCTTAAATGATCCAGCTGTGTGGGTGCTTCCCATTTCTTTAGCAGGAGACTCTGTGCCTTCAGTGACCACCCCATTTTTTGGACCCCAGGTTGACAGAAGCAGGCAGCTCCACCCTAGGCCATTGGTTAGCTGAGGGCTTACCTTTGCATCTTGCTCTCTGCTGCCAATATTCACTCACATCATCTGAACAATATATAAATTTAATTCTTAGCCCCCACACATTTCATAATGTGCAAATGTGCATATGTGGAGAGAGTGTGGAAAAAATTACTTTTTGGACTGCAACTCCCAGCATTCCCCATCTACCATTTGCCATGCTGACTGGAGAATTCTGAGAGGCCTAGTCCAAAAATGTAACTTTTCCAAGCTCTGGGTAGACCTATAGAAAGATGAGACTAGACTTTCCTCTACATTGGCCTCCAGTTGCTATAGTTCCTTCATGTTCTTTACCTTAAAGGTTATTGAATATATTGTGGCATAATCTGTCACAGGCCTGAGATGACTTGTCAAATGAGTGGTCTATGAGCAGATTATGCAAGAATATGTTTATTAGTATATAAAACTCTAGTGGGCATATTTGTTTGTGCTCCAACAGTTACCTCTCTGGAATTTATTCTCAGCCAGAGTCTTTCCTCATATCATTTCCTTGTTAGAAAATTCCCATTAGGAAAACACACTAAGTGATGGTCACTTGAGCCATCACAATGGTCTGCAACACTCTTTTCTTAAGTGCACAAAGCCCTTGGACAGTTATTAGCTTATAACAGATTTGGTCCTTCTGATATTGTTAAACAGAACAAAGCTATTTCATGTTCAGCAGGACTGACAGAAAGGCAGCTGAAAGGCAGCTGGGAGAGTCAGGAAAGGGCAACAAATTTTTAGTTGTTATTCTCCTTTACTGGCCAGTAAACAAAGATGTGCTTGTGGGATTTTCTTTTTCTTTTCTTTTTTTCTTTTTTTCACATGCCAGAATAATGTCATCCGGCTCTGAACTTTGTCTTGCAAGGTAGAGATGGATGAGGAATTGGTTTCTCCAAACCAGACAGTCAATTGTCTTGGACTTGCCCTCAGAGAAGAGCTTCAGCTGATGACAAGAGAAGATAATTTTTCAGATGCACCAAGAAAATTCTGAGTTAAAATATCCCAAGATTGTTTTACATCAATCTGGTCCCTCTAGATGTGTTTGACTATAACTCTCATCATCCCTAGAAGGCTGCCAACTGGGCCAATGAGTGTTGTAAGCTAACAAATGTGGAGGGCTCAAGGTTGGAGAGTTTAGACATTGTCTGTTGTCAGTGCATTACAAGGGGCTCATAACTTTTCAGAACACAAAAAATGCCTACAGTGCATTTGAGTCTGAGAAGACAGAGCCAGATATTTATCTGAACAGTATTAATCCTTTCTCTTTCCCTGAAGGAGTTCCACCAGTTCTTTTGCTTTGTGTCCATTTCTGGTGTCCCATTTATCTTTTTTCTTTCTTCCTCCACATCTTTTTTCCCATCAAATCAATAGTCAATTTTTTTTAATCTCCAGATTTTCCACTCCTTGCTCTTTCCCAGCAGGGTACAGCCTGCCCTATTCTTGCCTCACATGCTTTTACCTGACATCCATAGCCATCCCAGCTCCAGGCAGACACTATTTATTTGAATTGCAACTGGCCAACAACTACATTTTTCACAGTGTCCAAAAGTTAAAAAAACATGATCAGTCATTTTCCATCTTTCATTTCAAAATTGTGAGCTTATCTTTTTCCATTTTCCCTGTGGGGTCTGAAGTTAATGCAGTCCTTTCATGCTACAGAAATGTAGGGTCCTGCACTTGGGCAGAAAAAATGAAAGTCACAAGTATAGGATGGGGGACGTGTGGCTGGATAGCAGTACATGTGAAAAGGATCTAGGAGTCTTGGTAGATCACAAGCTGAACATGAGTCAGCCGTGTGACGCAGCAGTATTTGGAATACTATGTCCAGTTCTGGGTACCTCATTTTAAGAAGGATATCAACAAGCTGAAACGTGTCCAGAGGAGGGCAACCAAAATGGTAAAAGGTCTGGAAGCCATGCCCTATGAAGAACAGCTTAGGTTGCTGGGTATGTTTAGTCTGCAGAAGAGATGGTTAAGAGGGGACATGATAGCCATGTTTAAATATTTGAAGGGATGTCATGTTGAGGAGGGAGCAGGCGTGTTCTCTACCACTCCAGAGACTAGGACAAGGAGCAATGGATTCAAGCTGCAGGAAAGGAGATTCCACTTGAACCTCAAGAAGAACTTCCTAACGGTCAGAGCTGCCTGGCAGTGGAATATGCTGCCTCAGAATGTGGTTGAATCTCCTTCTTTGGAGGTTTTTAATAACTTTAACAACTTGAATAACTGCACACCAGGCTGAAGTTTCACCATTACAGTTTCCTCAGGATAGTGAGGAAGTGAGGAAGGGGTGGGGAAGAAAGAAAGTCTCTCTGGTCTTCTGATGCAGGAAGATGGCTTTTGCTGAGTCAGACCATTGGTCCCCCTACTTCACAATTTTTCCCATGGACCAGAAGCAGCTCCCTGAGATTTTGGGAAGAATGTTTTTCTAGCACTCACTCAGTACGTCAGAGATTGAACCTGGAAACTTCTGTATGACATTTCTGTCACATTCCTCGTGTGCTGATGATAGTGCAATCATAACTGGATGAGTTATTTTCTGGACTCTAGCTCCAATAGTTCCTCAGCCAGCAAAGCCAGCATGGAAGGTTATGACTGGCCAAACTGGCTGAGGATTCTGGGAGTTGTAATCCAAATAATTACATCTCCCCAGATCCAGCCAGAATAGCACTATCCACACACAGTAGGAGTGCCTGAGCGACCTTAAGGGAAAAACAAAATTTGCAGAAGGACAAAAATTGAAGGGAAGGAGAAATACAATCAAGGAGAAGGCAGTATCAAATTACCCCATTGAGCCTGCTCAGTGGTCACAGTTCTGTTTATCAGTGGCTGGAAGGGGAGAAAAAAAATAGAAAAATAGTGCTGGTGGTAGAATGGAGCATCTTAGAAGAAGCAGTAGCTTGAGTAGGAGCTTTCCATACATGGGTTATAACATTTTGTTACCGCTCTCATTCCTCTTTTGTATTTTCACCCCTTCTCCTCACATCCATTGTTATCACCCTTTAAAAGACACTCTCAATTTATTTTGAATTAACTTCATGGCAACTAGTCATTATGGTGACATCCCTATCAGCCAATTCTTCTAAACAGTGTAAAATCAGTGATTTTTTCCCCCTTTTTAAAAAAATAACCAAGGCAGCTCGCTTTCTTAGGCCCAAAAAAGATAAGGCCCCAAAGAGTTCAGCCAGTATCTTCTCTTTGGTGGGGCAGCAAGCACACTAGATAAGACAGAGTTCTTCATCTAAGAAATAAGAAAGGTTGGGGCACAAACTCAGCTAACAGAAGTGCAAGAAAAGATCTGTGGGCCAGTACACATTTCTATCACATCCCACCTTCTGTGAGGATGAGTCAGGCTGAATACAAGACCAGCAGCCAACTCCTGAAAGACAGTGGGTTACATAAAGCTACCAGAGTTACTGAAGATGTTTATTTCCCCTCACCTCTGATGACTGATGGAGCTTGCTGTCTTTGTTCTCCATGAAGTCCAAAACAATCTGGAGGACTGAAGGCTAAGAGCCACTAAGCTATAGTACTCATTATTTGTTTGCTTATTCATTTGTTCAACTATGTGCCACACATTCTCTACCAAGATTGACTTGAAAAGGTTTGACTCACAAAAAGAATGAGTAAGTTCCCCATGTACTGTTCCCTTGAAAAATTATTTGGGCATTGTGGTGACCAGTTTCCAGTGCAAAGGGACACCTGTCAGAGAGAGAGAGGGAAAGAGAGCATGAGATTGGAAATATTTGCTTTTCCAGCTTGGTGGCACAGAAAAGGGAGCTGGCAAGGTAGGGAAAAACGGCAGTGGGATTGGAAGTTTCCCATCTACCTCTCCCCTACTCTGTACTTGCACCTGACCACACAATTCTAATTTTCTACTTTAAATAAAATATTTTTTAAAAAATTCAAAAATTCTAATGCTATGGATGCCTCCATTCTTGTGTGAATAGACTTAAGGATTTTCCCTTGTTGTTGTTTTATTCTGCATTCCTATCTCCAAAGGAGTCTGTTGGGAGCGGGCCTTTTTCTTAGAACGTTTTCTCACATTAGGCTGAGATCATACAATGAATTTCTCAGTGAGCAGAGATTTGAGATCTGCTCAAACCACTAGTGAGTGGGAAGGCATGTGGGTGTAGGAATATGTGTATGTCTATATGTAAACACACTCCTTCTCTCTCTCTTTTTTATCTCTAGATAGATAGATAGATAGATAGATAGATAGATAGATAGATAGATAGATAGATAGATCAGACAGACAGACAGACAGACAGACAGATGAGTTTAACCCCACCCCACAAACTTCTATAACACCATATTTAGACTTCCTGATAGTTATTGTTGCAAAGCCTGTGACCCATATGACTGACCCACAGAAGATCAGTTTATCCAGTGGCCTTTGAAATCTAAACATTAATTTAAAAGTTATACTCTTCAGTGCATGTTGGTCTGACCTGAAACCAGTAGCAAACAATGTAAGAACAGACATTAACAAGGGACACACTTTTTCCCCAAAGGGATCCATGCTAAATCAAAGTATGATATCCCATAACTTGAAACTTGCCCTGGGATCAGCTTTTGTCCTAATTTTTGTGTGTGATTAAGTTCACCCACTACATTATAACACTTACCGACTGTGAATGTTTTTCAGTATCTGTAGTTTTCAGCACTGAACAAGGCTAAGCTGTCACCTTGCTTGATTGACAGCTGATATAAAATTGCTCTGGAACAGACAATGTGCTGCTAGGATCTTTTCATTAGATAAGCATCTGAAGCAGTCAACATTTGGGAGAGCATATTGTTACCACTGTTGCAGAACAAAATCAGTTGATGTCTGGGCTTCCAGCTATCTTATGATTCAGCTGTGCTTGGAATTTATCATGATTTACTCACCTCCTGCCTCACTCAGAAACATTCTCAGTATAGCAACAGAGTCAGGATTTTTGCTTAAATGTGGAAGTCTTTATAACTCAGCATGCTCTTAGCCGGGTGTTGGCACCGAACATTGCTTCAGTAGTTTAATTTTCTAGGCTTTAGATATGTTACATTCTATAGGGAAAGACACTGTAATTTTTCTGTGCTTGTGATTTCCACTAGGTAAGGGGATTCATGTTGCCCCTTCCAAATTTTACTATGAATATATAGGTAGCAATATTGTTAGTGAGCATTAGATTGGCCCCTTCTGCATTGCCAACGAGAGGATATGCATCACTGCTCTTCCCCCAAAATAGGAGAACAAATAGAGGAAGCATAGATTTGCATGATGTATGTATATGTATAGATTTCATTTCCACACCGTATCTCTTTCCAGTGACATCCCGTTGTAATCCCGGCAACTCCTTTGCTGGGATGGAAACATGTCCCCAATGCTCCCCTCCACACCCAATTGGATGCTTGCAGATGGCAGTGCAAGGGCTTTCCTTCTGCAGTGCAGCTGACCTTTTTTTCCTGTGCTGCACTGGGGAAGGAAGTGCTTAGATTGTTCTTCCCTCTGTTCCTCATGGCTGCTGGTCACAGGAGCATTGTGCAATTGTGGGCCATTAAGATATGTTTTCCATTAATGGAATATCCCACAATCATGATGGATAGGGACGTATTGGCAGTGGGAGCGCAATGATGTCATGCCAAAACACAAGTCATGGACTGTTGCCAATGTGTCCCCATCGCAGGACAGTGATGCCATGCAGAAATGGCCATAGATTTGGAAATGTTTTCTAAAGTTTAAATAAAAATACAATAATCTTACCCCAGGGAGGGAAACTGTGACCAAGTGATCAATGTCAGCTCAGTCCACTGCCCAGATACTAAGTGACGGTGGACAACTTGTTAGAGTCAGTGGTAGAGATACTATTTGATGCTTGTGCACTATAAAGACCTATCCGCATACTTGTGCTGGAGGTCCAGGAGTTCAAAAGCTCCTCCTTTTATCTCTATTTACACAATGGCAACCAGGCAATGCTCAGGTACCCCTTTATAGCCAATCAGGGGCCATGTGAGTTAAAGAACAGAGTCGTGCCTGGCCACTGGCCACTGTCCCTGCGCTGTAAAGGAAAAACATTCTACAAGAAGTTATTGGATACCTCCTTGTTCAATGCCCAACAGAGTACTTATGTTGCTGTTAACTCCCAGTTATATTGGTGAATGTCTGCAGGAGGATTCATGCCCTTATCTCTAAACCACACTTCACATTTCACACTGACTTCCATGAGGGGGCTGTGCTTTGTAAAGTAGGACACATGGCTTCCTGAACTGGGACTCTTCACTCAGTCACAGCTTCTGACTGCCCAGATAGGAACGTTCACGTTCATTCCAGGCCATGGTCTAAAGGAAGATAAGGCCACAATCTTTCTGACACTAAGCAGGCACAGGCCAAGATAGTGCATGGAGGGAAGATCTCTATGTGCCTCCTTTAGCTTCATGATGAAAAGAAAGCAAGAGAGAAAAGTTATAAATGAATAAAACCTGTCTGTCTTCTAACTCTCGTTGTAGGAAATGCCTCTTTAAAGATAAAGCTATAAGAAATGCATGGTTCAGTAGCCATAGTGCAAAATTCATGGATCACTCGTCTTCTTCCCTAAAGGGACACTTTGATTTTTAAAAGGTCATCAGGGGGTGTTGTATGTAATTACCATCCTACATTTACAACAGAGTTTATGTGAACAGAAATAAATGCTGTTAAGGATTACTGTATGCATTATTAATGTGTTTTCTCCAGGCACAGTGAATAAATTATTCTCAGCCTCTCTAAGGATTGCCAACCTTTCCAAATTCCACTCAGCCCTTGAGGTAGCAAAAACTTCCATTTGTTGTATGCCTGAATTAGAAGCCCAGCCAGGAATCTCTATGGTCCTCAGTCCTACTAGGTGGTAGAGAGTAATACTGACACACAAAAGGCAAGCCACTATTTTTGAACTTCCAATTCACATTGTGTCCCACATAGTAAGACTGAACTACTTTGTAAGGTGTTAAGGACTGGTGAGTTAGCCTGAATCCAATTGATTAGTCCCATCTAGCACAGAGCTGTTGAACCAGTTGTTGAATAGTGATTCAAATAATAGAAAAATTCCATTGAGAAAATGATACTGCTCTATCTAGGGCTAAGAATAGGATCATAATAAGCATACTTCTACTATCTTTATGTACATAACCTCAACACTCTTCCTTCACACAATATTTTTTTGAGAATCTAAGAATGTTTTGAACAGTTTAGTTGCTATACAGAACTACAGTATTCTGTATAGCAACTAAACTGTTGTCATTTGTGAAAGTGATTGTCATTTGTAGCATAGACAGCACCGCAGTAAAACGCCATGAATACTCTATGAGTGCAGTCTTAGGAGCTTATTACATGAGGCAAGTTAATCACAAGTACAGCAGGATAATAGCTCTTTGACTGGGACTTACCACATGAAGTCTTTACTCTTCGGTTGTTCTTCCAGTGAGAGACCATTTGGAAAGAGTTTCTCTTTGGAAAGAGATCAGTTATGGATTTTCTGTGTTTGTAAAAGAAATGCCTTTCCAAATGGGAGAACAACACAAGAGGAATGAGGTCATATGATGAGTCCTAGCCAAAGATGCTACTATCCAGCAGCCAAGAAAGCCAACATGATTCTTGGTTGCATCGATAGGAGTATGGTGTCTAGATCAAGGGAAGTAATAGTACCACTCTATTCTGCATTGGTTAGGTCTCATTTGGAATACTGTGTCCAGTTCTGGGCACCTCGTTTTAAGAAGGCTATCAACAATCTGGAGCGTGTTCAGAAGAGGGCGACCAAAATGGTGAAGGGTCTGGAAGTCATGCCCTATGAGAAGCAGCTCAGGGAGCTGGGTATGTTTAGTCTGCAGAAGAGAAGGTTAAGGGGGGACATGATAGCCATTTTTAAATATTTGAAGGGATGTCATGTCGAGGAGGCAGTGGGTTTGTTTTCCACTGCTCCAGAGACCAGGACAAGGAGCAATGGATTAAAGCAACAGGAAAAGAGATACTACCTAAATCTGAAGAAGAACTTCCTGACGGTGAAAGCTGTTTGGAAATGGAACATGCTGCCTCGGAGTGTGGTGGAGTCTCCTTCTTTGGAGGTTTTTAAGCAGAGGCTGGATGGCCATCTGTTAGGAATGCTTTGATAGGTGTTCCTGCATGGCGGGGGATTGGACTGGATGGCCCCTGTGGTCTCTTCCAGCTCTATGAGTCTATGATTCTATCCTGCTATGTGTGCAATTTACTTGCCTCCCGTGGTAAGCTCCTTACTTAGAAGTTAGTTCCATTATGTTCATTGAGGCTTAATCTCCTGCAGGTGACCATGTTTACATTGTCATTTTTTTTTCTGTACAAGCTAGGTTGTGGGGAGGAGTGACCCACAAGAAAATTCTGTGTACACCTCAGTTTATGGGCACAATACCCAGGCCAGTTGACTTATTTTGTCAACGGATTCAGAAAACCTCTCAAGTGACTTTCTCTCTCCATGGCAGCCCATAACAAATCAAACAACTACCAGTGTGCTGTCTGTTCACAAGACCCAAAATATGTTGACTAGGATGGGATCCTTAGTTGGGCCAGTCTTGGTCAAGAAGAAGACCTCTCAGAATCCTCATGTAGATTTCTAGAGGGACTCAGTGGACTCTGTGGTAAACAGAAGCACTCAGGAGATCAATGGAGTGAGATGTCTTCCAATGGTAATGTGGGCAAAAATCAAAAATAATTGTGTATGCTTTTTGCTTAAACAGTCATTCAGTCTATTGTTATCTCCTTATATTAATATTTTTCTTTTTGATGATTTAAGTTTTATCAAGTGTTCTGTTAAGCTGAAATAATTCTCTGTATGAATGTGTCCAAAGCAGTTCCATTCATAGGCAATGAGGCCAGCAAACCAATACATGTTCGATGGAATTAATGAGCTCAAGAGGCAGGCATTCATTTTCCCTTGATTGATATTATTTGTTGATTTGCTATGTTTCAAACATAGCTGCCAACAAGGCAATTTGAGTTCTTGTGTTGCTCTTTTAATTTATATAAACAAATGTTGGAAATGATAACTACAGATAGTAAAAAATGAAAACCATGTGCTGTTTTGATCAGATTTACACTTTACATGCCAAACTGCTCCAGAAGGTCTGTATGTTGCCAAGTGAAATACAGCTGAAGCCTTCTTCAGTGTTGCAGGAATTATGAGGGATTTTGAAGCCAGGCAATAGGATGTCAGCAAAAGCTGGCTAGGACAAAGGGACTCAGATGTATTGCTCATTTGCATGCTTTTGTCGGTCTGAGAAATCCATAACCACAAACAGCAGTCATGTTCTACATCAGCCAGAATCTTTCTATTCTCCCCACAGATGCTTTCCCCACAAAACAGATTTCCATTTTCAGATGGAAAGGAAAATACTAGAATCCATCATGACCTGGTTTGCATCCATCTGTGTCTTTCAGATGTGGCTGTATTTCATGCTAAAGTTAAAAATTTCTCAGTCCTATCACAACATTACAATTCACCTCAACATTCCCCTGTCAGAATTCTCAGGCATTTGCGCCTCAGTTCTTAATACATTTCTCAACTCTAGGCATTGCTGGAATTTTATTGTCCCTCTGTAGGGAGATTTCCAGATGGCAGACATTTTTCACCCTCTGTTTGGCCTGTACCTACCTCCCTAAAGTAGGAAACATGGTTTCATGAAATGAGACTCTCCACTCAGGCCCTTTCCGCAGGATGTCGTAGTCCTGCATTGAGGGAGGGAGAGAGGAAGGGAGAAGGATGGGACCCGGATAGTGCTTATGTACGACATCATCCAGGTACCGTCATTCTCCCATCCCCAAGTGGTGCAATCACACCACAAATCATTGATGACCAGCAATCATGTAGCCCTCCTGCCACCCTCTTGCACTTACCTTAAGTGTGGGGGTCCTGGCAGTGCAATGGCTGTACTTCCTGCCCCAGCACAGCCTGGGATAGTGCCTGGCTGTGCTGCAGAAGGAAGTGACATAGCACTTCTTCTGTTCACAGAGGCAGCTGGTGCAGAGGGGAGCACTGTTGTCCCACTTCCCTCCTGGGACAAACTCTGCAAAAATCCCCATGGGCCACTGTTAGGATCCAGTAAACTGCAGAAAGGACCCTAGTCATGATTTCTTACAGCCCCAGCTGGGAACTTTCACAATCTTTTCATGGCATGGTCTTATTGGAAAACGAGAGAGATTTGGTGAATCTCTCTACATGGCAGAGCAATTAGGATGCAAACAGAAGCCTGAACAGTTTACCAGCCCACCTTTTGCCCCTCACACACATAACTCTAGCTGAGAAGCAAACACAAACTCAGTTTTGTTTAAAAGTATAAAGTTTACTTACAGATATGTGTGCATAATCTGCACAGGTTCATGTTCTTGAAGAAAAATAAAAGGAGGAGGAGGAGGGAGAGATGGAAACAAAGGCCTTTTCTGCAACTCAGCCATTTTCGGCGCAGGAGTGCAGTGCTCGTGCAAGCAACCTCTGGAGAGAGGCTCTCGCTTCCCTGCTTCTTCAGCTCCGCACGAGCTTCCTGCTCATGCAAGAGCCCCACCTCTTCCTTTCACAGTGCAGCCTGGGGCCTTCCCAGGCTGCACTGAGACAGGAAGCACAACCGGCCCGGCTCCTGAGGCGCCACACACAAGGTAAGTGTACGCGGGGCCCGGGAGCAATGTGCAAGCACGCAGCATTTTTGGCTTCAAGCCGAAAATGAAAAAATGTGTACACAGTCCATGTCAGGCCCTGAAGTGTCACGCAAATGTGAGTGCGTCATGTGGACCACTCCTCACATTTGTGCAACACTCAAGGGGCCCTTTCGCATCGGAAATGCCGTGTGAAAAGGTCCAGAGAGACAAAGACCCCAAGAACAAAGGATACTTTTGTGCCAGAGGAAGAGAGTGGGTGTGAACAAACAAACAAACAGGAAATTATCTTGGGTTTTGTGCCCAAACTTACACAGTGATCATGCAACCTAACTAGCAGTGATTTCAGAGCAGGTAAAGGTTGTTATTCCCAACAGGTGAAGGCAGATAAGGCCTTCAGGCCTGAAATCTCACTGGCATCCTGTTTGTGATTTACACTGGTATAAATTCAACTCACATCTGCGTAAGTTGGTGTTTTTTGGGAGAAGCATCTGGCAATGGTCAGAATTTTCTACCAACTTTGCACAGTTACAAAATGTCCTCTCCAAACCTACCTTCTAGCTACTGCAGCCCCCTCCCTCCCTCTCTCAATGCAGACATGTACTAGCCAGTGAAGAGCAAGGTAGGCAGTGGAGGCACATCCTCTGGGATCTCCAAAGAACCCCCAACAGGTTGCACAGGATGCCTCATTGCTGTATATCCAGCTACAGGAACACAGCTGGGCACTTCTCCACTACTCCTACTCCACTCTCTACCACCCAGTAAATGGGCCATCTTGGAGGAGGCTGTATGAGGTAAAAGATGAATTTGGGGAGGAGGTCACAGAAGAGATGTGGCATAGTCCCAACTGGCAGGACTGCAAGCTACACCTCCCTGATTCAGGATCTCAGCCATCATGTTCTTTTTACCATAGTCCATGTTGTTTCAAATCACTTGAGATATTCACTTTCTGTGTTTCAAATAGTTGTGTGAGTCTGTGCTTCATGAGGAATGACACATTCCCCAACAAACATCAGTTCTTCTCTTCCCCATGTGCCCCATCTTTCTTTTCTCCTCCTCCAACGCCCGCCGCCGCCGCCGCCTCCTCCTCCTCTTCTTCTTCTTCTTCTTCTTCTTCTTCTTCTTCTTCTTCTTCTTCTTCTTCTTCTTCTTCTTCTTCTTCTTCTTCAGAGTCAAAGGGAAAACTTGGAAGAGGCAGAAGCACAAAATCAAATCTAGGGTGGCCAGTATGTAAAAGCCACAACTGGCCCCCTGCCACAACATCTCATAGACAGCAGGAGCCAGAGATCCTCTGGGGACCCTTCCCCCTCCCCCAAGAAAAGCGGCAAGGCACCATGATGGCATGGGAAAAAAAACTGGATAAAAATGAGGAAATGCAGGGCAAATATAGTTATGTGACAAAGATAAAAAGCCTGCTTCCCCCACTGCATGTGAAACAAACTCACAAGGGCATCTGGGCAAAGAGAGCAGAGATCCCAAGTTGTTCAGCATAGAGTGTCCAAGCTTGAAGCACAAGAATTAGTGCTAGAAGGAAGTTCAGAAGAAAGCAGGTTACACTAATCATTGCTAAGCACATCCATTTGTTTGATTACCAAGGAGATAACACCTAGATAGCCACCAGAAATCAAAATGGGACATCACACACTTTGCCAGATTGGCCCCCCTCCTTTCTCCAAGGGTGCAACTTAGCAAAATACATCCAGTGGGAAATCTGTATCTTAAAAGGGAGATAAGAATTCTCTGCTCAACAAATCTTCTTCTCAGATTAATTCTGGAGGGAAATCATTTGGGGGTGGAACAGGAAATATACCAAGATACCACAGGAAACCACAGGCATCCCCTGAGTCACCTCAAAGTAAACCACACCATCCCATGTTCAACAGTCCTAGAGAGCAATATATAATACCTGTCTGGGTTTCTTCATCTAGGCCATTTATTTATTTATTTTCATTTATTTCTCCTGGCATAGGACTCAAGAATAGGCTAAGAATGAACCTGTCCCTGAGCTGCTAATGAGAGTACAGGAATGAGACCTGCCTCTCCTTCCCAGCACATGAATTAATATACATTGTCACTATACATGGAGATGTCCAACTGACGCACCATCCTCTATTGTGTATGTACACACCTGTGCATTCAATTCTACCTTTGGTTTTGACTTAATGCCCCTGTATCTGCCACAATGATATAAACTGGAAAGTGTCTATGCTTGGGAGGATCATGGGAGCTGTAATCCAAAAATATTTCCAAACACTAGTTTTGAATGATGGAGTAAAAGAATCTGGCAATAGCTTCTTGGATATTACATACCCACTGTTGTCTGACTGGAATTCCACTTGCATAATGGCTTTTTCCTGATTTTTCCTTCTCCCTACATTCTTCCCTCCTCCAAATGTGCACTGAAGAATTTTCCATCTTTAAAATGTAGATGTGGAAAAACAGAAAGGCCTTCCACAGGAAGGGGAAATCCACCCTCCTGAGAGATGTTGTTCCATCAACAGAGAGTCAAACTATATTTGACCACAATAGTTTCATGGGCAAATTGATAATGGGTCCTGCTCTTGGAAAATAGAATTTACCAACTGGGAAGATTTTTTCACTTGCTGGGATGAATGCATGCTAAAAGGTCATTTATCTTGGTTTCCAAATATCCACTGACACATTGTGGCAAAATGAATGAACTGCAGCCTCTGTGAATAGTCTGTAGGCAGAAAGAGATGGACCTGGAAATGATTTATGACTTTCCCTCTCCCCTGGCCCCCCTTTAGCTGTCTAGCACACAAGTGAAATCCTAGCAGGAATCTGTGAGAAATTCCCTTTCTTTTGCTTCTGTTAGCCAAATGCAGGCTGGAAAATTTAATGCAATGAAACTCTTCAAGAAAGGCATTAGCTAATGGCAGAGGGAGATGCTTGCTGAGATATCTGTCTACGGTTTGTGGACAGTAAGACTCCGTATTGGGTTGAACACATCGCTTGTTAAGTGGCCATCTCAATAATGGGAAATAAATAGTTTACTAGATGCACTGCAGCTCCCAATATAACTCACCATTAATGACGATGTTTCTCACCCACAGGGCTGTAGGGAGAAGCAGGTAAATCCCCCAGGCCTTTGAGGGCCTGAAGAGTAAAAAAATAAACAATACACTAAAGAAAAGCAGTGATTTTTGCACACCAGACAGTGGTAATAATGTCTGTTGCTAAATTTAAGGAAGAGGCTTCAACCATGCATTTTACTCCAGGTCAGCTCTCAGCAATCCTGCCCACCTGTGCATTATATAAAAACTTGGTGAAGTACAGATGATCCTAAGGACATTAACTCAGATGTGGGTCTCATTAAATTCAATGGAACTTACTCCATCCTTAGTAAGTTTGGGTTAGGGTTGTTTCCATAGATTCTGATGATTTAATCACATATCGTCTATGTTTCATGGGTGAAAACTGGGACACCTGTAGCTGAGCTACATCTGAATGTGGTCACGATGGCAAAAGTTATTAATGAGGAAGAACAGAGAAGCAAGGAGAGGTTACAGTATACTTTTCCCCAAGTCTACTGGGAAAGGCAAGACTCCATGCTGGCCTTTTTCCCTCCGCTCTGCTGTGAATTATTTTCACACTTTGAACACATGTTGCAGCAATTGAACTAAACTGGGGAGGGCCATCAGAGGAGAGGAGAAAAACTAGGGTATTTTATAACCAGCTGGGAAAATGAGATGACACAAGATTAATTGGGACTATCCTTGGCAAATCAGGCCAGCTGGAGTATGTCGTTGGTTTATCAGGATTCATTGGAACTGAGGGCATTTTGGGGAATCGAAGGACAGAAGAAAAGTTCTTAAGTGCTACCAAGCAAAAGGCCTATACTCTCTTTCCTTTCTTAATGTATGTGTGTGGGTTGTGTAGGTGTGGGTGTGTAATAAGAAAAAACTTGGAAGAAGCAGAGCTTTCAAATTGATGTTTTAAATTGAAATTTATGTTTTATGTCCCCATACTTATTACTATGTTTCAAAAAGAACCCATTGCTTTTGTAACTTGTTTTGTTAGTTGTTACTGCTTGTTACTTTTCTACAACTTTCTGTTGTATTTTTGAGAGACACCCCACACATACATAGGATTTATTTTTAAAAGGGCGTTTGAAAGATTGCTGTTAAAATCCCTTTAAAAATCTTTTTAAAAAGTAACTTTTGAAAATAATTAGAAACCATTACTCTTTACATCAATAAAATAACTTCACTCTTACTCTGCTTTTGAAATCTGACTTCCTTCCACCCTTTTAACCTCCCCGGATGATTACTTTTTGGTAACTACATTGCTTACAGCTGATTATTTCCAACGTCTAGGAAGAAGTGGTGGGAGGACATGGAGGGTTGCCAGGTGAAGATGATGCCACCTGGACTTCAGCCACCATCCAACAATTTACTCCAGCACTGATTCAGATCCAAGATTGTGTGAATCAGTTCTTATTCTGCAACCAAATATCAAAAATGTTGAGCTGGAATCTGGAATTTAACTTCTTCCTTAGACATCACTCAGACAAGGATCAGTCTAGTCTGGAATACCAAGGACTGGAGGAGTCCTTTATGCCTTGCTTGTTAACTGGCTGCTTTTGTAATAGAAGTCTTACACTGTCAGGCTTCACACGGAACATGTATACTATGCAGCCTGCACACTCAGGTCTTAGAAGGCTGGTAAAATTGAGGAGATATGACAGAGGGAAACTGAGGCATTTTGAAAGCCGCTGAAAAAGTGGGATGACAGATAATTAGTAGGGACTGTCTCTGCCAAATCTGGATACCTGCCTATGAATCGCCAGGTATACAGGTGCTTTTAAGACTCCCTATCTATTTAGTACATTAGCCTCTCCCCATTCGCGAGGGTTCAGGGTGCAAAAAAAGTGGGAAAACCACAAATAACCCCCTCAGCGATTCCCCTCTGGAGCTCCCCCCTCCCATTCCTTTGCCTCTAGCCCCAGACTTCCGGGTGGAGGGGGGAGAGGAAAAAAGTCAAAGTAAAGGGCTTACTGGTAATTTCCCCTCAGGCAGAGTTCTGGTGTTCTAGCTACATCTGGCAGCCATCTTGAGAAAGCAAGAGTAGGAGCAAAGAGAGCATCTGATCAATCAGCAGCCATTACACTGCAGAATGTGTAGCCACATGGCAGATAGGACATGCCTCCAACAGTGGGAGGAGCTTTGCTCACCTAAAAGGAAAAAAAAGTCCGTTTCAAATTCAAGCCTGGCAAGCCTGGGGTGAGGAATGCAAGGGAATAGGAGGAAGAAAATTGGGGCGAGGGCAGGCAAGTGTGTGCCTCACAAATAATCAAACTCGCAAATGTCAGACCTCTGAATGTGGAGGGGAGATTGTATTAAAGTCAAGAAGAAAGCTGTAACTGCATTTCACTGAATGCATTTGGAGGTTGTTATATTTATATTTATTTAATTTCTATTCTGCCTTTCTCCCAATGTGGGACCTATTTTGGCTTCCTCAGGATAAAAATTCTTGTCTTATTATGGTTTCAATCATGGGAAAATTTGCAAGTATATTGAGCTGAAGGCACTTTCAATCTCCCTGTAAATCTTTGTGCATAGTGTACAAAGACATACAGAAGAGCTGAGCATGTGGAGATATTGTATGGCCCACCACACTGTTTACATTAGTGTGCACAAGTTGGACACCTGCACATAGCTATAGAACTTGTGAGTATTTGCTTGGCCAGAGGGTGAATCAGGGAGCTGGACTGGATAAGAGTTTGGTCTGATCCAGCCAGGTTTTCTTTATGGGTATATGTGGAGCAGCATGGCAACAGGTGTAGGCCCTTTCCGTGTGACAATGGCATCCTGGCATGGGGACGCAAGAGGAGCAGGACCATGATGACGCTTCTGCATGATGTTATTGTGGTCCTGCCCTTCTCACTGCACCAGCAGTGTGATCGTGGGCTATATCATTGACAGAGAAACTCCATCAATGATTCCTGATTGTGTGAGCCTTCCATTCCAGCCAGCCATGCAGAAGGGCTGGAAGCAAAATCTCTGTACTTCCTCCCCTACTGCAGCATGGGAAGAAGGCCAACTGCAGTGCAGAAGGACAGAGCATGTTCCTCATGGTCTCTTCTGCTGGCAGCTGGTCACATGTGGAGAGAAGCATTGGGAACACAATCCCATCCCAGCAGAAGCACAGTTGGGATTGTGGCAGGACAACACATGAGAGCATTGATGTGCAGAAAAGGCCATAGATCAATGAGCAAACACAGCCCGAGATGTCAGATTCTCAGTTTCAGTTTTTGTTCCCTTATGGCTCTGATATGGATCAGGCAGCCAATGGAGACAAGGAGACTCTATCAGGTCTTCTGCAATTGGTATGCATTCCATACATCTGACAAACTGCAATCTACCTTTCTGTGCCATCTTCCAAAATATAGGTCAGCCTTCTACAAACTGGCCTATAATTCCGTTATGTTCAGCTTTCCATTATATTCAGCCACAGCTCCTATGGTATCTGCTATACTGTGAATGGGATTATGAGAATTGTAGTCCAACACATCTAGAGGGTGCCAGGTTGAGGAAAACCTATGTAGGCACTTGCTGTCTCCTGCAGAAATATGAATATAGGCTTATCACCACAGAGGGTTAGCCTAGCTTACCTTCATGTTTTGCCACGGTGATCGGCTGAGCCCTGAGCAGTAAAAGAAGCACAGAAACTGGCCAAGTGAACCCACAGAAAAAAGGCATGAAAAATCTGATTTATCTCATTGTCAGAGGGGCAATCATATCCACATTACACAGTTTGGATACCAGTTTAACTACCAAGGCTCTATCCTATGGAATCCAGGTATCTGTAATTGGGTGAGTTATTTTGTATTCTTTGCTATAGAGTTTCACAGCACTTTGTTGAATTACAGTGCTAGGAGCTCTTTAGTACTGCTACCATAATACAGCTCCTAGGATTTCATAAGACAAGGCTGACCAAAGTGTGGCCTTCTACATGTCAATACAGCACCCTGTACCATTTTTTTTGTGCTGGGCAGGGATGAATGGATGGATTTACTGATTTAATACCCCATCTTTCTTCTACCATAAATCCAGGGCAGCTCATTGGAGTGATGAAAATTGCAGTCTAAAAAAATAGGTAGGGCTGTACTTTGCCCATTCTTCCATAAGTTAAGGTGGTATTAAAGTGCTATACTTGTGTATTACAGACACATTCTAACAAAAATATATTAGAGAGGACACAGTTAGTTATAACTCTTGCTCAAAATTATGTGTGTTCTCCAATCACACCTCCTGCACTGAAATCCTTGCTTTTTCTCTGACTGGCTCTTTCCCAAAGTCTCTTTCATTGTATTGACTCTTCTGTGCAAATACAGTTTGTGTTGCAGTCTGGAAAAACCATCACATGAGAACGGTTACCAATTACTTCATAGTAAACCTCTCCCTGGCTGATGTCCTTGTCACCATCACTTGTCTTCCAGCAACTTTAGTGGTGGATATCACAGAGACTTGGTTCCTCGGTGACAGCCTTTGCAAGGGGATCCCTTATTTGCAGGTATTGTCTGCCGGGTTTGGGTTACATCATTTAAAAATAAAACAAACAAACAAACAAAGAGGGTAATGTTATAGAAACTATAACAGAGATCATGCCAGCTAAACACATAACACAATGGTTGTGAGTTTAGCTGAATGTGTGTGTATTGTTCTAGGTGTATCAAGGCCTTCATGCAGCCAGGAACTCTGTGCATATGGCTATATTCATAACATGCATTGCAAACAAGAACATCCCTACCATTAGAGAAAGCGAGAGATCAGCTGCAGCAAGGTGGTGAAAGAAAGACTGTAGGATTACCAGATCTCAGGGGGCTAACTGAAGTCTCAAGGAAATTTTGTTTGTTTGTTTGTTTGTTTGTTTTTTGGTAGGACTGGTGGTAACAACTATAACTGCTGGGCACATATTGTTGCCTGTTCAGCTATTTATAAAACAAACACAAAAAAACCCCCCACCCTCCTGTCCTTCCCCAGATTCTGCCCACATTCTTTCAGATGCCACTTGTGGCCATTTCCACAATTAGCTGGCCCAGAAGCAGCAGGACCTCCCCACTTTTGCCTACCTTGGCTGTGCAACATCACAAGGCCCCATCCTCTGCTTTCAGGATTTCCATCTGAAATCCCAGGAAACAGGAAGCCACTGACCTCATAGCCCCCAGACTGGCCTGCAGTTTGCTCCCTAAGCTAGCCTGTTGCCTTCAGTTGTTGTGAAGAATGCTTTTCCACTGATATTTATTGTATATTAGCCTGCATTTCTGCTTGTACAGGATCCAAGGAGACTGAAAGGCTTGCAGTCAAGGAGGCATCTGTGGAATGCAGAGAGAACACAATAGTGTCCCTTGCCTTAGGCAACAAAATGTTTTTGGCTAGCCCTGTCTGCAAACAAGTGTCATAATCTGTGGTCCGTCTCATCATAACAGTAAAAGGAAAAGAACATACCCAAAGAACAAAAGCAAAACTGGGAAAACCCATTGGTGCCAGAAAAACTTTTTTAGCCTCTGTGTGTATGTGCATGCACTTGCGTGTCCAAGAGAAAGAGAGAGAGATTTCATGAATTTTGAAATACAAACCAGCTGGAAGAGAAGGTAGAAGCCTCCTATGTCTTTGCATGATAGTTCTGATCTAGATCAGGGCTATATTCACTTACTCAAAGGTGAAAAAAAGAAAGAGAACTTGAACAGCACACCCCATATTTAAGATAGTGTTGTGGTTAGCTCTTAATCATATTGAATACCTCCTTATCTCAAGACAGGTGAGAGAATAAACCTAATTTCTGGGCTATGCCCCTTCAGAACACACAGAGAAGCTCAAGTGGTATGCAGCCTGCTGCTTCCTTCTCCTCCACCTCTGCTTCCTTCTTAGAAAAATAAAATCACTGCACATAGAAAGCTAACATGGGAAAGAGAAAGGATTTGTGCCTACTTGTCTCCCTAAAATTCTTGTTTCTCTTTTTGTAGTCTTTTCGTTTCCTACTTACAGCCCAAACCTGTACAGGTACAGGCATATCTAGGCTTGAAAAATTTACTTTCTCAGATGGCAGCTTTCACTATCCCCCAACCAGCCTGTTCAATAGTCATGCTGGCTGCGATGGGGAGCTAGGAGTTGCTGTCAAAAAAGTAACTTTTCCAGGCTCTGAGTTTATCATCTGCCCTTTCTGAGAAACAGGAGTTAAGTCTTCTTCCCTTAGATCCACTGACTTTACTGCAATTAATATTTACAGGATTGTGATATAAAAACCAAAATCTTTTTGCATTAGTTATATTTGTTGCTTTCATGCTTCTTTTCCCTTTTTAGACTGTGTCGGTGTCTGTTTCTGTACTAACTCTCAGCTGCATTGCATTGGATCGATGGTATGCAATTTGTCATCCTTTGATGTTCAAAAGCACAGCCAAACGGGCTAGGAACAGCATTATTATTATCTGGATTGTGTCCGGCATAATAATGATTCCTCAGGCCATTGTCATGGAGTGCAGTAGTGTGTTTCCGGCGTTAGCCAACAAAACCATCTTATTTACTGTCTGCGATGAGCACTGGGGAGGTGAGTGGGGATCATCCAAAACCTGGAATTACTCACTGCCGTTATGGAAGAAAAACACTGACTAGAATCTTGTATCTTAAGGCCTGTCTTCTTCCACAGCATCAAAGAATCAGAACTGGAAGAGACCAAAAGGGCCCTTGAGGCCAACCTCTTGCCATGCAAGAATACCTAAGGCACTCCCAACAGATGGGCATCCAGCCTCTGTTTAAAAGCCTCCAAAGAAGGAGACTCAATCATACTCCAAGGTGGTGTATTTCATTGTTAAACAGCCATCAGGAAGTTCTTCCTAATCTTTAGGTAGAATCTCTTTTCCTGTAGTTTGAAGCCACTGTTCTGTGTCTTAGTTTCTGGAGCAGCAGAAAATAGGTTTGCTCCATCTTCAACATGACATCCCTTCAAATATTTAAACATAGCTGTCATGTCACCTCTTAACCATCTCGTCTCTGGGCTAAACATATCCAGCTCCCTAACCAGCTCTCATACGGCATGGTTTCTAGGCCTTTTACCATTTTGGTCACCCTCTGCTGGACAGCTTGTCAATATCCTTCTTGAATCACAGTGCCACAAAAAAACTGCTGGCTTGTAGTACAAGACACACCTAAGTAGTGAAGTCACACACCCTTGTAACTCCAAAGGCAACTAAACCAGTGAAATTATCCCTTCAGTTCTTGTTCTGTTACAACTGAAATGTCACTTAGTTGTTGTTGCAAATAATTCATTACAAATTGCTATTTATTTGTCCCTAGTTATATCTGAGTTCTGGGCCTTACACACCAGTCTGTGGCAAGCCCAAGCTCTGGTCAGAATTTAAAGGTTGATCATGTCACTGAACAGCCACCCAGTGTTCTCAGAACACTTCCTCACGACACTCTTATAGCGCAATGATTCCACTTTCAACCTCCTATGGAATCCTGGGGTTTACAGTTCCGGGAGGGGCCGGCTGGCCCCTCCCGAAACTGCAAACCCCAGGATTCCATAGGAGGTTGAAAGTGGAATCATCGCGCTCTAAGAGTGTCATGCGGAAATGACCTCAGTCAAGGGGGGGGCTAATGTAGCAGTTGCAGGACCCCCTTTTATGTCCTTTGGGGGAGCGAGAGTATATGAGCTACCAATACGTTAAAAAAAACCCAAAGTAGCTACAAATCTACTCCTGTTTCTCAAAGATGAGCAATTTTTTTATGTTTAAAAGTACAGGGAAGCTTTGCAACTTATTGAAAGGTCAATTATTGCACCTGGAGGAGCAGCAATCCACCCTCTTTTTTGACCAGATAAAGGTCAGTCTGGAGACTGTGGAGATGTCAAGGGCCACAAACACATGGTGAGGGCTCATATGTGGCCCCAGGGCTGCACTTGGCCCATCCTTGTTTTAAATGATATTTTACCTCAGCAGCCAGTATGCTGGGACTTGCAGCCCTTGCCACAGAGACAGGCAAGCCTCCTTCCTGCTTTCTCCTCCTGTCAGTCAAGTGTAATTGTGGACATGGGTGGAATCTTTCATTTTACTTCAAGAGCAAAGATCCTTAAGTGGCTGTCATGTGAAATATGTGCCTGGGGTTTTCTCTTTGAAGTCCTGACTCCAAATGCCTTTCCTACCTTCACTTCAAAGGAAAAGACTAGCTCTATGTCCATCATCAGCTTGGACATAGCTTGAGCAGCTTCTATGGGGGTTTTTTTCTTCCTTTTTTTTTTTTAAAGTTAAGTTGTTAAATTAGAAACTATAAACCTCTCAAAAGGTTGCTGTAATAAATGTTGCAATTATGCTTGCCCCAGGCTGCCTGGAAGGTCACCACACAGGCAGGTGGTGGTGTCTCTTTATGAGACTTTTTTTCCCCATCCTACCACACGGAGAGCTCAAATACTTCAGATAATGGTAATTTCCCCTGCAGTAAGATTTCAATTACAGTTGTGGTTCCCTGAGATGGCAATCTTATTAAGGAAGATTCCATCCTTTTCAGACCTAGGCAGTTACAGAACGTCCATTTGTATGATTGGTAGATGTATACACATCAGGCCAAGGCACAACGAACAAAATCTCTGGCCCAGTTTGTGAAAAGGAAACAGATGAAATGAGACAGATTGTACAACATCAGCTGCTGAAAATTGGTAATGAGGTCTGAAAAGCCAGGAACTTCCCAATTCTGCCAGGAACTATCTATGACGTACTGTCTGTTAGCTCCCCTCAACAGATTGTGCTCTAGTTTTGCTCCTTCCACTCCATAATCCACTATAGAACTTCCTTAATCTTCCAGGTTTCTCCTGGTTCCATCTCTAACCCACTGGCTTCTAACTAGGGCCATTCTGCACTACACTGTTACAGTGCTATTATTCCACTCTCAACATCCTGTGGAATTCTGGACTTTGTAGTTTACTGAGGCCAAAGAGCTCTCTGGCGAGAATTCTAAAGGCCCCTCGCTAAACTGCAAACCCCAGGATTCCATAGGAGGTTGAAAGTGGAATAATAGCACTACATCAGTGTAGTGTGGAAATGGCCCAGGCTTCAATTATGCTAATTTTCTCCCCTGCCCCCAGGCAGAAAGTTGATATTTTTCTAAAGTTTGGAAGCCTGCAAGTCAATGTTTAAGAAATCCAAAACCAACAATCCTAATTTCAAGTTCAGGGTCTTAGTGACCACTGTTTTCTACAACCTTTTGTCTCTCTCTTTTTAGTGGCATCTGTAGCCAAAGATATAGCAATTTTTTATAAGGTGGGTTGCTTTGCAAAACCAGTGCCATAGGACTTAAAAACTGCCAGAGATAATATTTAGACAAGGAAACCAAAGTTCTAATGGCTGCAAAGCCAGAGGGCTATGAATGGTTCACAGAAGCTTCGCTGGAGTTTCTGTCATAGATTTCACTTCTACTTACTGTTTCTGACCTCACAATATTTGAATTTTCCAGAGATTATTAATTTTCCAGAGCTAATTAAAACAAATAGTTCCTTGGAACCCTAATTAGTTCCTTTCTCCAGTGATGAAAGAACCACATGGTTGTAACTTGAGGGAAAACTTCATTCTCTTTGTAACATTTTAGTTACCTTAATAATTATGTGGGATTGGCCTCACTAACTGGTGAAGGAGGAATGCCTCATAGCTGAAGTGCTAGCTCATTCCAGACCTCATCCTGCAGCTTCCTGTTCTGTTGTGGTTACTGAGGCAACAATAGGAAAGTGTGTTTTGTACCACAGGCTAATGGCTTGAAGTATTCACATGTTCAAATGTACTTTCTAAAAGTCACCACTAAAAAAAATCCATTACACTAACAGGTAACAATGTGGTCACTTTTGAGAAACAGGAACGTAAATAGTGAAATTGCAACTAGTATATAATGTTAACTATCTACTTTGGACACCTTCAAACTACAAGTTATCTACTTACTTTTTAAAAAATCCAATGTCTGGCCTTTCTATTTCTCTCTTCCATTTTATACCATTGCCTTCATAAAAAATGTCTACAAGGGTCAGTTTTGAAGCACCCACTAGCAGGATTAATATTTAGTGTAGCATAGACAGAATTGTAACATTTTAGGATGCTCTTTTATGAAGCAAAGTTTCTGTTCTGCTATTAAATAACCCAGTAATCACTGCTCAGAATTATGTTCTGAGTAACCCCAAGAAAGAGAGTTAGCTTGGGCCATTTCCATACTACATGGTGGCCCCTCTCAAAACTGCAAACCCCAGGATTCCATAGGATGTTGAAAGTGGAATAATCGTGCTATCAGATTGTAGTGTGGAAATGGCCTTGGTGTAGTGGCTTGAACACAGAAGAGCAGGGTTCAGTTCCCTGCTTGGCCATGGAAACCTGCTGGGTGCCCTTGGGCTTGTCACACACCCTCAGACACAGAAAATCCCATGATAGCTTTGCCTTAGGGTTTGTATAAATTGGAAATGACTTGAAGGCACACACAACAATGACAACAAATCTCAGTTAAAAAACTTATTTCACTCTGTGCTTTTTGGGGATCACATTTGTTAAGGATTCTGCTGTGGTTGGCTCTTATGTCTCAGCCCTGTGTTTAATTCTGCTCCTGTATTTTTGTATGGAATTACAGTGACAAGAGAATTCTAATGCTTGCCTTAATGACTGGTTAATTCTATTCACACCTACTGTTTGCTCACTAATTGGGCAGTAAAACATGCTGTAATGATTTGCTCTATTCCACCATTCAGCGGCTACAGACAACCTGCCAGCATGTGAATTACTGGAGTACAACTGTGAAAACAGCTATCATTTGTATGTTGCATTCTCCAATAATTAAAACCAAATATTATATACACTAGAAATCAGCCCTGAACGTCCCAAAACTGCTGTACTGTAATAGATGTCTGTATTATAAAGGTGGAAGACCTCCACAGTCAGACATACTTGGGATATTTTTGCAGCAGCAATCACCTGGCTAAAGAGGCAAATCTTTCAGAAAATGAAAAGATATCCTTTCTAGGCTACAAAGCAATCAGGTGGGGGAAGGCTGGAGGGCAGCGGCAAACACATTCTTTAAGGAAGTCCGAGGTACAATCCTTGGAAAGAAGAAAACCTGGTTGTCAGTGGCCAAGACTCTACACTGGGGTTGTGTAAGGTATATTTCTATAGGCAGAGTTATAGATTGATTGTGTTAAGATGCTCAAAATATGTTTACTTTATTACTTTTCTAAAAACCCAATACATTTTGGCCTGTGTATAGTCTTAAGACTTTCTTAGGTGCTATTTAGAATCAAAGTTTAGAAATAGCCCACCCCTAACCTTGAAGAAAGTATTAAGAGTATACACAAGTTGATATGTGCTGGGCCTTTAAAAAACAACACCACTAATCAAGCAACCATCTTTCAAGCTGCTTGAGATGTATCTCCAGTTTCTTCTGTGGATTTCACTAATTGTCTCCCAATTTCTTTCTTCTGATTGTGTTACACAACCTTTGTGTTGAATGACAGTATTTCACACCCAAACATGCAACCCAGCGCACAAGTGAAGGAGGACTGCCACCAATTTCAGTTGCAGCAGATGGATATGCATTGGCCAAGAAAGTGCATTTGTATGCACAATCTGCTTCCACAGCCTTGAACTGAACGTAGATATTCATCAGAGAAAATGTACAATCACATTCATCAGGAAGCCTATACAAATGTAAGACAGCAACTCAACCAATGCATGCAGACAATTCCCAAAGTAGACAGGTCAATGGTGCGACTCATAATCAGAATTTGGAAAATTACTTTGCTGGACTGCAACTCCCAGAATTCCCCAGTTAGCACAGGCAGCAGCCATACTGACTGGAAAATTCTGGGAGTAACTGTAAACTCTGTTCTGAATAAGGCAGCTTCCTATGTACATAAAAAGAACATCCAGTCCTCCCACTTATGCGCTTCTCCTCTGCATGGTCTCTGAACATCTAGACTTCCATCTTGTTCTAAGATGTTTCATTGAAAGACGTCATCACTCACCACATGTGTGACAACTAGCAAGTCTGGATGTTAAATGGCCATCAGAAGTTGATGTTCTCAGATTAGACAAAAGAGCAAACTGTGGTTAATTGGAGACTCTTTTTGATCACTCCATGAAGACAAAAATAATGGGATTGTGTCCACAGCCTAATGACTTCTTTATATGATAATCTGAACCAACTGAATAAAGTTGGAGTGTGTGTTTGATGCTGCGCTAACAATAAAACTGATTATACTGTAAGCTGTCCAAATATCTTGGGATATAGAGCAGGAAATAAACACAAACACACACACACATACAAACGGAATGGGCAAGCATAGGAGGCATTGAGAAATATTATTTATGAACCTTTTGGTTTTCTTTTCAGCTGAAATCTACCCCAAACTGTATCACACCTGTTTTTTCTTGGTCACATACATGGCTCCTCTGTGTCTTATGGTGCTGGCCTATTTACAGATATTTCAAAAGCTGTGGTGCCGACAAGTAAGTACTTTTGCTCTGATGTCTGTTTACGTGACCCATGTCATATCTCTTGTATGCCAAAATATTTTTTTACTTCATTGACAAGCACAACTGCATGAATGGCATAGAACAGAATAATAATATTTACCTGTCACAGAAAATGCATTTCTTTAAAGAAAGATTTCCTTCTGTCCAAATCCATCAAGGCACAAGAATCAAGATAGCAAAGTTAAGTAAATGAACACACCTTCTCCACACACTGTTAGTCTCGGAATTTAATGATCCGTCTGAAGATCTAGAACATAATACTTCCTGCCAAGATGAGCTTGTTTTCTTCAGTATTATAACAGTTATATCCAAGCAAAGCAGGGATAAAAGAAACTGAAAAATCTCAAAGAATATAGACAAAGAAGTGGTGTTGACATCTCTGAAACATTTGCATTACATTTCTATATTGAGCCATTTGCTTGTTTCCTCTCTGTATTGAAATACTGAATTAAATACATTAGTTGGACCTCCTGGTGTCTCCACTCATGGAAAATAACACATCTGTGTTTTTCAAGAGTAGTTGCCAAAGTGAACAAGGCAGCACATTAAAGAGAATTGACCCAGCAAATCTATTTAACGGCTGTTTATCTCCTCTTCACACTTTGATCATGTCATTGTTGGTTGTCAATGAAAGCCACAGTGCATAATTTTTCCCTCGGTCGCATGAAAGTCAGATGTTTATCAGTTAGCTCTCAGATTTGCTTACTTGATTTTTGTATGCATAAAATGTATAAGCTGGACTCCTGTTGATTAATGCCATCAAAGTTCTGGTTATGGCCTTTAAAGCCCTACACAGGTTGGGTCCAGACTATGGGCCTTTCTGCACTACACTGTTATAGTGCTATTATTCCACTTTCAACATCCTGTGGAATTCTGGAGTTTGTAGTTTGCTGAGGCCAAAGAGCTCTCTGGATGAGCATTCTAAAGGCCCCTTCCTGAACTGCAAACCTCAGGATTCCATAGGGTGTTGAAAGTGGAAAAACAGCACTATAACAGGGTAGGACCTATATCTCCCCATAAGATCTTGCCCAAGTTTCAAGATCTTCAGTCTTTCTCAATCCCACACCCTCACAAGCATATTTGGTGAGGGGTGTGTGTGTATATGTACCTTCGAGTCATCTGTTGACTTATGACAACCACATGGATTTCATAGGGTTTTCTTAGGCAAAGAATACTCAGAAATAGTTTTGCCAGTAGGGTGAAAATTGTCTTGGTCGCTGCTGCTGGGAGATGGAACTCCTTTCCATGGGAGGTGCAGTTGAGCCCTGCTCCTGTTCCACCAGCAAGCAAAAAACTTTTCATTTGGCTCTTAACTGATATGTCAAAGGGATGCTTTTAACGCAATATCCTCTGCTTTTCTCTTTTTTTACCTTTCAAATGTTCTTAAAATTGCTTTGAATTTGTGCTTTCAATATAGTTTATTTTTTAAAAAATTTGTATAATAGGATTTTACCTGTAATTTGTTGTGAACCACCTTGGTCCCCATGCTGGGGAAAAGGCAGGATATAAATTAATGACACAAACAAACAAACAAATAATAGCACCAACTAAAGCAGCCCCATTGAATCAATTGTTCAACAGTGAGTAAGCACATTGGAAAATCCAGTTGATTCAGTGGCTGTACTCTGGTTAGAGCTAACAATAGGTTTCAGGCCACTCATGCCTTCCATATTTCAGCCTGGTGATCTTTCAGAACATTTCTGTAAAACTTCAGTTAGTTTAAAGCTGGCTCCTTCAGGAGATAGCATGCTTCACAAAGGCATCCTTTGACTTGTCTTACCATTCCTTCCTATTGCAAGCCAAATATCTTTAAAATGTGTTGCAATACTATTGAGCCAATTAAACACCATAGCTATAATGGTGTTGGTCTGATTTGGCTACTCAGCCTAGGATAGTGACCACTACAATTGTCAGGCATGTTGGCTGAGGCCCTGGTGGTGCACCACACCAGCATAAATATATATATATATAAATATGTCTATGCAGCTGACAGTAGTAGGAGGGAGAAATCCTTGGGTTTGCTGTCAAGAAAGAAATAATATTGATATGTTCATAGATGACTTATATTTGTATTTATACCTTTTAAAACGTTTGTATTAGTTTCCTCCTTTCAATATATAGTTTTTAAAAAAATCATGATAGACTGTATACCTTTAGATCATTTCCGCACTACACTGTTACAGTGCTATTATTCCACTTTCAACATCCTGTGGCATTCTGGGGTTTGTAGTTTACTGAGGCCAAAGAGCTCTCTGGCTGAGAATTCTAAAGGCCCCTCCCTAAACTGCAAACCCCAGGATTCCATAGGAGGTTGACTGTGGAATAATAGCACTATAACAGAGTAGTGTGGAAATGTCCTTAGTCTATTTTAGTGTTTTGTTTTTGTGCAGCACCATATGATAGTGCTATATAAAACAACTCAATAATAAAGAAGTAGGCTGCTTGGATCTTGGAGATTTTGTTGTCTCCCTTGCCACCAGTGTGTGCCATCCAGAAAAAGCACAACTACTGTAATATGCCAACAGGATTTCAGCCGTTACCACCCAAGGCCATGTGCACTCTCTAAGTATCTTTGTTGCATTCTCCTCTCAGCATCCCTCTTGATTCCAATACGAAGGGCTTCAAATTCAAAATGGGCATGCATGAATAAAATGAAAATTGCTTTGCGAGGACTGCTTCTATTTTACCCATTGCAAAGTGACTCATATAAAGTGAAACCAATGTCTCTCTTGGTATGTGTATGTGTGATGTGCTTTGTAACTGCAGCTGCTCAGATAGGGTAAGACATTTTTCCCTTGAAGCCAAATGGCAATAATTAAGATTCCAATTACTGTGCTCTGCTAGATTCCTGGAACTTCATCGGTGGTTCAGAGAAAGTGGAAGCCGCTGCAGTCTGGAGCACAGACCCGAGGGCTGAGGCCATCAGCAAATTTGAGGATTAGTGCTGTGACAGCTGAAATCAAACAGATTCGAACCAGAAGGAAAACAGCACGTATGCTCATGGTCGTTCTCTTGGTTTTTGCTCTCTGTTATCTCCCAATTAGCATTCTCAACATATTGAAAAGGTAACCTTTATACACAAGAGGAAAAAAATAATCTAGGGGATGTTCTGTCCTACAAACAACCGGTGGGGTTTGAGGAGTGATTTTTTGAGAAAATATTCCATTGTATTAAACGGCCAATAATGTATGGTTGGATTTGCAGTTATAAATCAATTAGATAACCTAATAACTATGGTTACTAATGGAAGTGATAGTACCAAGAGCACAGGGAAGGTATGCATATCTGAAAGCAGCCCCTGCATAATGTATCAGACTTTTGGTCCATTAAGTGGAGTGCTGCCTCCTTTGAGTGGCAGGCAGTATCTCTCCAAGATCTCAGGAGGCAACTGTTTCTGTCTTTACCACCATCTGAGATCTCTTCCTCCAGAGCTGCTGAGGACAGAATCTTTAAGCAATGATCTCTAGAAGCACGTTATGGCTCCCACCAGATGTGACATCAAAAGTATGTCCAAAATCATCTATCATGGTCAAGGTTACATAATGTTATGTCAACTTAGCTATGTAGCAGATGCACTAGGAAGTCCTCTTAGGCAATTGCAAAGATGTGTAAAGGGACACCGGCAAGAGCATCCCAATGGGCGTTGTGGTCCACCAAGGCACGTTGGGGTTCCCTAGCCAGTGTGTCAATGCACAATGGATCATTGCTCATCCACCCTGATGTGTTGGTTCCAAAGCGCATGAGTCACTTTGCTGGCTCCCCAACATAGTAATGTAATAGCAGCCTCTTACCGGACGCAAACATTACAGAACTTCCCAGTTCTAATTCACATAGATAAAAGTCCACCTACAAAGAAATAAGTTCCCAACAGGATTCTGGCAAGCATTTTTTTTAAAAAACACCGAAGACAGTTGGGTATGCATGGGAGCTGTATCACTCCATACCAAGCCTAGCTAGGGTTGCTACAGTGAGAACTGGAGAGGGTTCCTGTATCTTTAATCATTTTGTTGAAGAGGGAATTTCAGGAAGTGTTGCTTGTTAGCTGGTTGCATGGCAAGCTGCACTTGCTGAAATCCCCCCATCTACACACTTATTATGGGTACAGGAGTCCCCTCCAGTGTTCAGTCTGACAACTTAAGGCCAGTCCAAATGGCTGTAAATGCGATCAGGTTGGGGGTGACAGACCACATCTGGTGACCTAATGTCTCTGTGTACCTTCAGCTACTCTTTAAGCCACTGAAGAGAAGGGCAAAAAGAAGAGAGCAATTCAGTGAGGAAGAAAGGGGGCAGGTTGGAGCAGCCTATCTCCAGAGCAAAAGCGTTCTGTGAGGGGAAAACAAAGTGCCATGGCATACCAGAGGAGTACAGCCCATCCTTGCCATCTGCAGCTTGAGCTACATGTAAAACTGAAGATATCACTTGGGAACTTGTCAGACATTTGGGGGGGAAATAACAACTGAGGTGTGTGGGAGGGTATTTTGGTTTGGATCACACAAGGGGAGTGTGTCTTCTCCCCTGCCTGACATTGGTTAGTACTAGAAAAAACATTTATGCCTTGGGGAGAATTTCCCTGCTAATAATAACAGCAGTGTGAGAGGGGATTTGTACTAGGTTTGTGGCAGGGAGGAGAAGGTCAGACTTTCAGATGATGCATTTAGCATGGAGTCTCACTCAACCCTAAGCAAGACAATTGCAGGGGGAGATAAGGAAGGGCTAGTGTGATGTGTGATGTTTGGAGATTGACTATGGACCCTGGAAGCCAGGGTTTGATTCCCTGCTCAGCCATGGAAACCTACTGGGGGACCTTGGACACATCACACACTCTCAGCCCCCAGAGAACCCAGTAATAGGTTCAACTTAGGGTAGCCATAAGTGGGACATGACTTGAAGGCACACAACAGCAGCAACGAAAGGAAAAGAGCCAGGTAAAAGGAAGGAGCCATAAAAGAACTGTCAAAGTGCTGTCTAAAAACACCAGGGGGCACTCCAGTCTAATAGGTGAGGTGGCTTGAGTGAATTGAATGTGCCACTTTAAGTAAGAAATTGCAACCATATACAAACATTAATATTGTTTCAGTGATGATCTGGGCTTGTATAACAGAACTACAAGTAATGTTTGGGTGGCAAGAATTCTGCTTGTGGACTATGCTAGTGATTGCACTTGTTCTAGAGACTTGCCTCTGGTGAGGTTGGAAGGCATTCAAAATCTGCCTGCTCAGTAGGTTGTTCCATCACTGCTTGCTTTCCTTCACCACCGCTGCCGCTGCAGCCATTTTCCTTCCTGCTGCCACCATCTAGGCCAGCATAGTTCCAGCAGTGTGGTGTACTGGCAGGATTCTAGCCCATGTCTCTTTTATTCAGTGGGGTTCAGCTTTCTTAGCAGCTTGTGTTGCTTAAAATGTTGACCTTGTCTGTGCCTCAAACTGGAATACACACTGGAGCTACTGTTTTGCAGAAAGCTGCATATTCTAAATGTCCATTGGTTTCTGACTAGACAGGGTTCCAGTTGTAACTGTAGATGGGCTTCTAGACAATTCTTCAGATTATAACCCATTTTATTTTATTATTGTTTTGAAAGTTTCTACACTTTCCTTCTTTGTATGTGCATGAGTTCTGGATTCTAATTGCAGACAGGGCTCTATAGACCAACTGATTTATTTGTGTTTAGAATTTTTAATGCTATCCTTCTTTTTATGAGTGTGTGTGTGTGTATGAGAGAGAAAGCACATTCTACATGTACTATTCTACTATTGCAGACTGAGTCAGGTGATGCCTGAGCCTAAGCAAAGAGAAAGAACAAAAAGACAAAGCAAACAAGGGTGGGGAACTGCTATGTGAACCACAATCTCAAACAAAAAAATCATCACTCTGCCCTCTCTTTGCCTTCAAGAGCAGCCCCATACCAAGCTGCCCTATTGGCTCACCCCATTCTTTCTCACTAGTCTTCACCTCCCAAGAAAACAGAGATGGCTGGAGAGCTGACCTGCTGTGAATAGGCCCACCTGGAGGTGGTGGACCCATCCATAAGCCATGGGCTTTTGGAGCAGCGAGTGAAGCCAAGCCACCCAGTAGCCAAAACTGGCTGAAGCTCCAAAAAGCATTCTGGGGGGAAAAGGGGCAAAAACAGTTGGGAAAAGAAGAAAATGCAGTTGGGAGGGGAGAGCAACTGCAATAGCAGGTTGGCAAGGGGAGGGAGATAAAAACAAAATAAAATAAATCCAAGACCAAAGAAATGGTGAACAACTTTCCAAACAGATCAAAATACACCCACACACACTTCTTATATGACTCCCAGAGCAATCCCATGTAAAATCCCTCCTTTGCTTAGTGTTTACTTGCTCCTTCAGGTCAGAGCCATCCTGCTCTAACTAGCCCCAGGTTTTAAGGTTCTACAGTCATCCCTTCACATTTGCAGGTTTCATTTTCACAAATTTACTGGCAAATTTCTTCAACCCCTGCCCCCCACCGCAAGCACTTCTTTGCCGGGGAACCTTCTCTCTCAGCGGCTTCAATCAGGCTGAGCACCCCTTTAAAAAACTACCTCTGGTCATCTTCCTGCAGCACCAGCCACTGCCTGGCAAGCTAAGGATTGGCACACAACTCAACTTTTATACACCACAACCCCTCTCCCAATGTCCTCACACACACCCAAGGAAGGAGATGCGTGAGAGAGGAAGTATACAGCCACCATGGTGATCCAGCCCCTTTCTTTTCCTTGACCTGGTTTGGCCCTTGAGCCCCTACTCTCTGACTATGGTTCAGTCCCTTTTCACATGCAGACACACACACACACATTTTTATATTTGCAGTTTCCTCCACTTTTGCAGGGGTCCTGTGCCCCTAACTCTAGTGAATGTGGAGAGCTAACTATTGCCAAAAAGCCCCTCACTTTTTCTGATGAACTTTTTGGATCAGCAAAAATTCAATCTTCCTTTGACAGAAGAGCGTATCCTCCAACCTTTCACAGATGAAAACAGGGACACATATAGATAAGCAACGAGTGTGGTCAAGATGGCAAATATAATCAATGAGCAAAAAAAAAAAAAAAAAAACCAAACAAGCTAGGAGAGGCTGCAGCAATTTGCTTTTGCCTGAGATAACTTGGAAGAGCAAGATTCTGCCCTCTCTGCTCTCCTTCCTGTTGAGTTAAGTAATTGCAAAGGACTTTTGCAGTTTGAACTGGCTTTGCAGCAATTGAAGAAAGCTTAAGATAAAAGGGGGGATAGAGAGAGAGAAAAAACTGGTACTTTTTAAGATCAGCTGAAAGAAAGTGGGACAGCAAAGAATAAATCAGGATTGTCTCTGTCAAACTGGGATAATTGGAGTGTATGGAAGAGGGACATGAAGAATCCAAGGAGCTGCTCAGTGATGTATGGCCGTGGTTATCAGCACTGTGATCTTTACAGTGGCCTAGGCAGGGAAAATGTGTGTACTATTCCTGATCTACCTAATGGGCATGCCTGATTCTGTATGCATATGCTCCTTAGAGGGATAAAGGCATATAGGAGGAAGAATGTTGGCAGCCACATCATACAGCTTGTGCTGCAAAGAACAGTCACAGACCTTTCGCTTTGTATACTTAACTGAGGCCATTTCCACACTAGACTGTTATAGCGCTATGATTCCATTTACAACATCCTATGGAATCTTGGGGTTTGCAGTTTCGGGAGGCCCCTACCGAAACTGCAAACCCCAGGATTCCATTGGATGTTGCAAGTGGAATCATAGTGCTATTACAGTCTAGTGCGGAAATGGCCAGAGAGAAGACAATAGTCTTCCTATTGTCTTCTGCATTTTAAAAACCATGTAAAAATCTTTAGAAGGTATTAAAACAAAGCTAATTCAAAATGTTTTCTGTTTTTTTCTCTCCTCTTTCTGTAAGGGTATTTGGGATGTTCAACAATGCTAGTGACAGAGAGACTGTATATGCCTGGTTTACGTTTTCCCACTGGCTTGTGTATGCAAACAGTGCAGCAAATCCAATTATTTATAACTTTCTCAGTGGTAAGTTAATCAGCTATGTGTCATGTATTCCATGCAGAAATCATTAGAAGTAACTGATACATTACCACAAAAAGTTAAAAGAACTATTTACATTCAGTAATATGGTATTGTGGTCTGAGTGCTGGAACACAACCCTGGATAACAAAGTTCAATTCCCAGTTAGGCCATGGAAACCCACTAGGTGATTTTGGTTGCATCACATACTCTCAGCCCCAGAAAACCCCAAGAAAGGTTTGCTCCAGAGTTACCATATGTCAGAAATGACTTGAACACCACCACCACAACTTTATGATATTTCACAACAGAAAGTCACTGTTATTCCCATTCTACAGAAGGAAGAGAAGAGGTGCAGAAAAAATGAGTTGCCCAAGATTATGCAGTAGGCAGATCCAGGATCTGTATGCATATTTCAATAGCTTTTTATAACAGGGCTTCCATCTGAGTATGTTCAGTCTTTCAGGTCTTTAAAGGACATCTTTTGCAAAGCATTGTAGACTGACTATGATCATGATAGCAGAAAGTTTTGGCTAGAGTGTAGTCCTGTCCCTGCTAATCTAAGTTTAACAAACACTTGAAGGAGGTGATATGAAAAGTGGAAATGACCATGCCATCTTGACACCACCTTACCCATTCTGCTTGGTCTCCTTATGTGAAGATCAAGTGGTCTTTCATCTCCATGCCATGTCTGTGTAGCTTCATAGACTGATTCCCAAGCAAAACTTGGTGAGGGGTGAATCAGGGTTCTGTTCTGTATCATAACTTACCATGCTAGTTGGGGGATTTGGAGAGCTGTGTTCCAAAAAGTAGCTTTTCAGAATATTCTACAGGGGAGCAGGGTTACATGAGGTTCATCCTCAATCCCTGTAGAGTGGTGAAAATGGGGGACACTGTTTGGAAATAGCATGCTTCTTCTTTAAGCCTATAAATCCTTACTTAGATAAAAAAGAAAGATCTTCTTCATCGCAAGTCATTAGTGTCAGAGAGAATTTCTGAGGCACTTTTGGTGCAAAAACTAAAATGCACAATTGCCTTGTTGAATAAACTACTAGAAGCAGTAGCAGTGGGTGAATGGTTTTATGATCTTATCTGTTCTCTTGTATTTTTGAGTGTGTGTACTTTACTTCAGAAAGGGGAAAAGACATAGTTTTGTGCATAAGTTATTGGTGCAAAATGGAGAAAACATGGCCTCCTCCCAACCCTTCTGGTGTTTCAGCCTCACACTGGAGGTGGGATCTCTTTTACAGGCTGGTGGATGATTGGCAGTGTGTCTTGACTATAATTTTAGCAATGGCAAGATTTTCTACATCCCTCTTCTCCTTGCTCTTCTCTCCTTGTGGTTCTTGTTAAACTCTGAATAGAAAACCTCAGTAGGTTTACTGAATCACAAAGCACAAGTCACATTTGAGCTTCAGTTTGTTAATCAGGAAAAAAATAATCTGAAATTGGGCAGACATATATAAAATATAGAATGTGAAATATAATTTGTCTTTCAGGTTGATAGGAAATGTTGCCAAGATGCTTCACCCTCCACTGTGTGCCTTGCTTTGCAGTTTAAATAGAAAAAATACATATGTAACAGTGACTCAGATGCTGATTCTGCATTCTAAGATGTCACTGAATCATGAAAGCAGTTGTGACACTTTGGGTCTCCAATTAAATGTCATCTTATATGAGGCCATTTCATTCTTCATCATACTCTATACTTTCCCTTTTCTCCCAGTTCCATTCTTCTCCCTCTGATAAGAGGACAACAATTCAGTCATGCTATAGCAAAATGTAGCCTTGAGCAATCCTGGTCTGGCTCAGTCAGGAAGCTCAGGTTTTGCTGTAGCATCACTGAATTGGTGGCCTCTTATCAGATGAAGAAGAATGGGTTTTGAAAAATAATAGGAAAAACACAGATGTGTTGGAGGCAATGGGTTGAATCCGTTGGTGGCTTACATAATGCAAAGGGCTTCTGCACACACCACGGAAGCCATCCAGTATTTACCTAGCCTGCCTCAGCCTAGGACAACACCTCCTGCACCATATCCTGTGCTGTTCAGGATATTCCTGAGCCACTTTGATGGTGGCACAAGGTTGTAAGGGGAATCAGAGAAAAGCAGCTGTCCAGGCTGATATGGGCAGAAGTGCTGTCCAGAAGTGCAAGGGGAGGCAGTTTCTGAGGGTGGCCTCTTTGAACTCACTGGAGTCCATAGCATACCCTTAACATCACTGCCGCTTTGCTTCTATCCTACCGATTTTCAGTGGCATTGCAAAAGTGGCAAAAGAAACTTCAGTTTTCCTTTAAAGTCATGCCTATACAGCATATGTGCTTGATTTGTAAGCCACCTTGCACTTTGAAGATGCTTTCCAGAATGTGACTGGCTTGAAACCTAGGTGCATGCTTCTTCTGTACCACATCTGAAAAGTACATGGTGGTTTGTTTTGCTGCTGCTCCTCCAAAATTCAATGACACAGTGATAAATTTGTCTGGGTTAGGGAGGGAGGAGTTCATGGAAAAATGACAGCCACATGCAGACACTGAGCCATGTGCCGTCCACTCCTAGGCCTTCAGCAATATCACTACTGGCTTCATCCAAATATATTCACCCTTTTTGCATAGGGGAAGTTAAGTCCTGGTGTCATATTTTTCAATTTCCTTGTTTTGGGTGCATGAGTAAAATGGTAAATGGATTGACTCCATTTAAAATATTAAATGTCTCCTGCCTTGGCTTTCTGGAGGTGCTGCAGGTGCTTTGGCATAGGGTATTGCAGAAGAGTGGAGAGGGAAATTGGCTCCTGGAAAAGTATGTACCCAGTGGTGCACATTGTCCAAGGTGATTCATGCTACCTTATCCAGCTTTGTGACTGCCTTCAGTTTTTCCAGCTGGAGACTTTGTACTTTCAGTTGCCTCCCTTTCTTTGGGTCCTAGCCTGATGAAAGCAGGCAGCCTCAGCCCACTCGCCACCAGCTAGCTGAGGGCTTGCTTCTCCATACTGCTCTCTGCTGCCAACATTCACTCATAGTCTTAGGATAATACAGATGTTCAGCCCTTAGTCCCATAACTGGAGGAACATTTAAAATCATTTTCTGGATTGCAACTCCTAGAATATCTCACCCAGCAAGGCCATTGACTCTGGGAGGTGTCGTCCAAGAAGAAACTTTCCCCATTTCTGGAATGTGAACAGAGGATAGTATCAAATGAAACACTGACCAGTTGCATCAGGGATCCTAAATATGAAATATTCATTTCACCCGGGGGGGGGGGTAAACAGTAATATATAAATAACCTGAAAAAAAATTGTTTAAGATTCATCATCCTTTCACCTCATTTGGGTTTCTTCAAATTATATCAATGGCCTTTAAAAATAAAACAAATGTAGGATACATCATTCAAGCATGAATTGTTTCTTGAAGCACAGGGTGTAGCCTATTACATTTCTCATGTTTCCTGTTGTCTTTGACTTGGCAGGGAAATTCCGAGAAGAATTCAAAGCAGCTTTTTCCTGCTGCTGCTTTGGTGTTAGCCACCACCACCACCATCACCACCACCACCACCACGATAAGCGAGTCAGAGGACAGACAAGCACCGAAAGCCGGAGATCCTTGACCACTCAGAGCAGCCATTTTGACCACACAACAAAGATCTCAGAGCACATTGCAATGACCAATATAAACACACTACCAACGAATGGCACTGTACCCATTCACACCTGGTAGCGTACTTCCTTCTGGGTTGATAAACACCCTTGTCAACTGAATCTGTGCATTCCACCTGAACCAATTCACTGAAGACTGAAAGGGAATGTCAGACTGTGAACTGACTGGAAGTCACATGAAAATACAAGATTTGTTTTCTAAAAGAAGCCATGGCTTTGTTCAAAAGCATATGTGATTTTCATAGCATTTGCTTTTCAACTGTAAGAAAACATCATTTGGAAAAAGTTATTAAATTATTATTTTTTAATATCTTCCTCAGTCTGATCTTCTGTTGAGTTTGGTTCATCTTTATAAAGTGTGGCTTCATTACCTACGATTGTCCTATCAGTCTGAAAATACTGCTACTGACCAAAGTAGAAGTGTAACAGTAGAATGACACATTGGCCTAGATCCTGTTGTTAGTCTTGACTGGCGTCAACCCACTGGATCAATCAGATTTATCCATGTGTTAACTTATCATTCAACAATTGATTCAATGGGTCTGCTGCAGCTGGGACTAACCAACAGGATTTCAGCCATTGTAACCAATGTGTGACTCTTTGATTTTTGTCTCTGTTTGCCTCTTTCACTCTTATTGATAACATGTAGGGCAGGGAGAGTAAGCATAGTGTAGCGATTTGAGAATTGAACTATGACTCTCATCCATAGAAACTTCTGGGTGACCTTGGGCAAGTTCCATTCTCTCAGCCTCAGAGGAAAGCAAAAGCAAACCTCTGAACAAATCTTGCCAAAAAAACCTATGATAGGTTCACTTTAGGGCAGCCATAAATCAGAAGTGACTTGAAGACACATAACAACAAAGTGCTGCTAACAGGGGGAGGTTCTTTTGAGACATCGTGTCTCCCCCTTGAAAACTGACTTATGGCAACCCTAAGGCACACCTAGCATGAGGCTTTTCTTGGCAAGATTTGTTGCCTTTGCCTTTCTCTGAGGCTGAGAGAACATGACTTGCTCGAGGTAAACCAGTGGGTTTCCATGACTGAGTGAGGATTCAGATTCTGGTCTCCAGAGTCATAGGCCCTTTTCGCACGGGCCTTTGCGCGCGCGATAGCCCCGTGAGCCTCGCGGGAGTGGGAGCGTCGCTCCACACGACGCACTCCCACTTCCGCCCGGCTCACGGGGCTGAAGCGGCGCGAGCGCGGGTTTTTTGATTTTCGCGTACAAGCGAAAATCACCCCGCGCTCGCGCAACGCTCCCGGAGCCCACCCGCACTTACCTTTCGTGCGGAGCCTCCGGGAGCCTGCCGGGTCGCGCTTCCTTCCCTCCGCCCCTGCGGAAGGAAGGAGCGGGGTGGGGAGGTAGCACGACGGACGCGCCGCCCACTTCGCGCGCGCACGCAGGGTGGGAATCCGGCGCGAGGTCTCCCGCTTCGCACGGGGGGAGGGCGGCTTGCGCGACAAGCCTCCTTCGGTGCCGCTTCCCCGCTGGTTCCTTCGCCTGCGGAAGGAAGGAGGGGGAAGCGGCAGCCTCCCGGACGAGCCTTCTTGCGCTTGCCGGCCTCCCCGCTTGCGCTAGAAGCCTCAGTGCGGAAAGGGTCATAGTTTGAGCACACACACATGCCTGCCACTGTATCCCTTTTGTCAGGGATGTGGCAGCAGGGGTGTGTGTGTGCATGTGCGCCCAAACTGCTTCCTTGCTTGCAAATAAGGGGGGAGTTTTAGCACTTGCAACCCCACCCCACCCCCACTGCCATGTTCCTGTTGCAGCTGCTGCTGTTGGTGTTCAGCAGCAGGTCTTCATGGACCCCTGTAAGGCTCCAATGACCCTCAGGTTAGGAACTACTGTTCTAGACTCTTTGGGCTGCTTTATGGCCAGGAATGGGCTTTTTTTCAAGCACAAAGTTACCTGAGGGTTCTTAAAAGTTGCAAAAACCTGGGGGGAGTGCTGAAAGGCCTCAAAGTCCTCAAAGATGGGTTTGGAGAACACATACCAACTATGGATGACCTGTTACCCATCCTCAGTATAGTGAAACTTAATTGTTTTGCCCACATCCATGTTCTGAAAGAGTGAAAATCAGTCTTCAAATGTGGTTCTTCAGATAGCAAACATAAGAGAAAGATCAACAGGCCTGGGGAACTCCAGTATGTGCAGAAGCACAGATGTGCAGGTTAACAAACTGTTTACAAAAGAACAAAAAACAAAAACAACCTAAAAGAAATAGGCCAATAAAGACTGAGTATACTCATTGCCACATAATGTTGACTGGCTGCAGAGATACTATAGGAAAATTGTGGTAGAAGAAGATAGGAATGATTTTTCTGGTGAAGGCGCTGGAAAATTTGGTTGCAGGCTGCATTTGTTATGCTGTAATAACTTTTTGATGGTAAGAGGAATTCGACAGTGGAATATGCTGTCTCAGAGTGCGGTGGCGTCTCCTCCTTTGGAGATTTTTAAGCAGTGGCTAAATGGCCCTCCATTGGGAGTGTTTTGATTGCGTATTCCTACATGACAGGGGGTTGGACTTGATGTGGTCTCTTCCAACTCTTTGATTTTATATGGCCTACCTCAGCCTGTGGCTTCCCAGATCTGGTGGGACTACAGCCTGGGGATAATGGGAACTATAGTCTACCACATCTGGAAAGCAGGCTAATTTCATCATCTCATTCCACATTTTAGGCTACTACTGATAAGAGAGAGGAGATGTCACTGCACAATATGACTCAGTTTTAGTAATATGGCGTGACAAGTGAGAAGAGAAGTCTTTCTAAAACAGTGAGACAATATGAGATCCTAGTGGAAGCAATTCCTTAGATTAGAATTTAGCTTATACAGAGCTCATAATCAGTAGCAAGTAGCAATTCAGTGTGGCATGAAAGGCCTTGGGGTGCATCAAATAAAACATATGTATGATGACATAATTGATAGTCTTTAGGGTGCAACAGGTATTTTTGTTGGTTTTTCTGGAACAGATGGCTATGCTTCATCTGGTTACTCATTGTGCCAGTTCATCATGGAGTGTCTTAAAAGGCTGAATATCTATTGCGATGCTGTAAACAAAGAGAGGGGTAACCAAACGGTTATACCACAATGCACACAACATGAGAAATTAACATAGATTGTATTCTCTGCCATTATGTTTATAAAACATAAATAAATGCTGCCTCTAAAGCTGGCAGAAATCTGTGACCTTCATGATTAGTAGCCATTCATAGCATTGTCCACCACCTCTAAACCATGAACCCAAGAATGGGAAGGCATGGAGATAAACTCCCTTCAAATTATCAGGCCACCAAGCCTCCTGTGTAGTTGCAGGCTTTTCTATGCTTCCCCCTTTCCTTGATATATTAGTTTTATGTTTTAAACAATTTTATGATGTTTCATTTATTATTTTGTCATTGTCTTCATGATAGTCCTATTCTTAAACTTCATTGTATTCTTCCTCCTCCTTCTTCTTCTGTATATTCTGTTTTTACTGTTTAGTTAAAAAAAAAATACACCTAAATGTGCAGAATTCATAGTGATGTGCCTGTCAATCTTGAGCCCCCTCACCTTGAAAACAGTTCTGGGATCCCTCCCCAGTCACCTTTTAAAGCTGTTCTGTTTCATGGCCATCAGTACATCTTGCAGTAGTGAAGTCTGCAATTTAATTATGAAATGTTTGGAGAAAGACTTCCTTATATCTGCACTGAATCTTTCATTTTTTAGCTTCGGTTGTTTAATTTAGGATTCTAGTGGTAGGAGAGAAGTTGCCAGTTTTCACCTTAAAGAACTGAAAGAGTTTTTCTCTTTACAACTGAAAGATCTACTCAACTAGGCAGAACAAAGTGAAGTCCATCAGCCACATGCAACCTCAAGGCAATTTTTGAAGCCTTTAAGGGACCTTCCAGCATCTCAGTTAAAAAAAAAAAGTACGCCAAAAATCCCTCCCTTGAGGCCATGAAGGTATTTTGATTTAATTTTTTTTTAAAAAAAAATTAGAATCCTTTGGCAGTTGGCAAGTGTGGCAGTGAGGTTGTGTCCCTCTCAGACTCCATGGGAGGGAGATGATGGAGCCCTCCAAATTCCTCTAAAAGTTGTTCACCACATATTAGACCTATCAATGCTTTGTTCTGCAGTAGTCTGTTCAAAGACTACTTTTTAAAAAAGTTTTTTTTAACTTTTAAAAAAGTTTTTCATAAGTAAACCTGCATCTCAGGGCTAAAAAAAAAATCCTTGACCAAACATATAGCAAGTGGATTCGTGGGGACATTGTGTTGCCAGGTTTTTAAAACAGCAAGAAGGGACAGCCAAAATTCACGCCATGCAAGACTGACAATCTTGAACCAACTATTAACAAATTTGTGTTCTACCTAAAACTAAGATCATTTCCACACTAGACTGTTATAGTGCTATTATTCCACTTTCCACATCCTATGGAATCCTGGGGTTTGCAGTTTAGGGAAGGGCCTTTGAGGCAAACCTCAGGATTCCATAGAATGTGGAAAGTGGAATAATAGCATTATAACAGTCATTATTATTATTATTATTATTATTATTATTATTATTATTATTATTTATTTGTATCCCGCCTCTCCATATGGATTGAGGCGGCAAACAACTTACAAACAGCATGTATTTTGATACATTTTCTATACATGCCCCCAACAAGCTGGGTACTCATTTTACCGACCTGCGAAAGGATGGAAGGCTGAGTCAACCTTGGAGCCCGGCAGGATTGAACTCACAACCTTGTGGCTTGCAGTACTGGCATTTAACCACTGCACCACCAGGGCTAGTGTGGAAATCGCCTAAATGAGAGCACTGATTGCACTTAACCACGCATTTCTCTGTAAAATTCACATATGGCCCACCGTCATAAAGGACATGATGTACATCTTTCTGTCTTTATGAAGGGCTCACATCCCTAAATCACAGGATTTTTTAGCATTTAATTCAGTCTATTGAATACAAAAAAACTTTCCAACCCTCAAATAGGAGGCATTTCTTCTAATCAGGGACAACTACAAGCCTGAACAGGGGACAAGCTTTCTGGTCCTCAAATAAGAGACGTCTCGTATGATAAGAGACACCTGGAGACCCTGTTTGGACAGTCCCTGGACTCCACAGTGGCTTCCGGAAACCGGCGCCAGGTGTGAAAGGGAGCTGGGGGCGGGACGGCTTTCCTTCCTTCCCGGGCTCCGAAGCTCAAGGAGCGCTGCTAGGACTCGCGCCCAGCTCGACCAATCGCAGGCATTGGCTGCGCGCAGAGCGCTGTCCAGCGCCCTTTGGTGCTGAAACCGCTCTCCGTGATTGAGGAGAGGTTGAAAGCGCATCCCGCGTCTGGCTCCTGCGCTCAGGCTGAGTCCCTGGGACTGCCCCACGCGATGAATTTCCTTCTGTTGACCACCGCAGGTAAGTTCTGCTTACTCGGAAGTAAGTCTCACTATGCGTGCAGAGGCTGACTACTAGTTAAGCGTGCGCTGGGCTGCATCCTCAGCTGCTTGTGATGCGGGGAGAGGGGTGTATTTAGCAGCACCACACTGCAGCGGATATTTGCCCTTACCATTTTCCTATTGGTATACAAGGTATGGGATAGATTTCTTTTTAAAGTTACTCTTTTACTCTTCCTTTTGTCCTATCCTTCCTAACCATGGTAAATTTATTGGAATCTGTATTAAAACCTGTCAAGAAGGATTTAGAAACAAAAGCTATCCTCAGGGTAATAGCTATTTTTAAACCCAAAAAAAAAAAAGGGGGGAGAAGGAAGAGGAAAAGGAAGAGGAAGAGGAGGACTTTGTAGCTCTTGCCATTTTCTGGGGGAGCGGGGATACTTAAAATGTAAACATTCTGGTATTTTTAAAGATAACGCAGCTAGAGCTGAATGTTAAGGTACATGAAGCTCCAGAACTTGGAAAACGTATTTTTCTCAGCAAGGATTTCCAGTGCCTCCAGCCAGAATGGCCATGTTGGCTAGGAAATTTGGGCAGTTGCAATTTTTTTTTAAAAAATTCCAAGTTCTGCCCTGCACCACTGCTAAACCTAGGGCTATGTAGCCACCACTGCTTGTAGTGTTCTCACTTGTATACAGCACACTTGTACAACAGCACATACTCTTTGTAAAGACCTTTGTCCAAAGGTCACAAGTTCGTGAACATTATCTTTGTAATCCCTTCAAGTCATGCCAGTACTTATTGTCTCCATAGTGGAGGAAGAACCCTCCATTCCTACCATTAAACGAAGAGTGGAACCTGAAACTCACAGCTCCTGCTTGCAATTAACATATGACCACAACAGTTATATGCTGGCAATAGAGCTGAACCTCATATGTCATCTTGCCCTTGTCCCTTGGTCATCCTGACAATGTACCACTTGTGAAACACACAAAAGATGATCCAGGCATAGTTAGATGCTTTTTAATCACTTTGATTTTAAGAATGTGAATAAATCTTGTTGAAATCAGTTCAGGTTTAAGATGCCTGACTTTTGATCATGTTCATAGTTAAATAAGAAAAATTGCTTAGGACAGGCAGAACAAATATGCATAACAGTTACTAAACGTGCATCAAAGAACTGATTTGGTAAGACAGGAAAGCTGTTTTCTCTTACTTTGATAATGCGAATAGCTTTATTGGGGAAGTCAGATCACTATAACACAGCTTAGACAGTTACTTTTCTAGATTGAAACTCCAAGAATCCTCCAGTCCACCATCACATCAGCAACAATTAGGAGCTTATTCATTTTAAGTTGGCTATGCTATTAAAGCTTTATGCATACATCTGAGTTTAGAATTATTTGTATTACAGTAATCCCTCCACATTTGCTAGGATTAGGAGCACAGGACCCTTGTGAAAGTGGGAAAATCGTGAATAACTCTAGCCCTCCCAAACCATATTTAACACACAAAAAAGTATGATCTCCATATTCAACCTACCGTGGATTCCTCTGAGGCACCAGGGTTCCTTCACAAGGCAGAAGTGGGGGGCTGGTGGGGTTTACTGCCACCTCCACTGCTGCCCCACACCATTTTTTATAGGGACTTACAAGCCTCGTTTGCAGTTTCTCAGTCTCATAAGGCTTGCAGTCCCTGTTAAAAATGGCAAAGGGAGGCAGCAGAGGTGACAGCAAATAATCCACGAATAATCAAATCTGCAAAAGTGAAACCCGCAAATGTGGAGGGCACTTGGCTGACTGTGTTGTGGCTTGTCATCTTGATTGTCTTTTGTCTTGTTTGTTTTTTAGAAAATAAAAAAAATTCTGAAGCTGAAAACGAATTTAAAAAACCCTCCCAGAATCCTCCAACCAATGTGGATAGTAGCTGGGAGTTGTAGTTTAGAAAAGTAACTTTCCAAGTTCCAAACCACAATCCCTGACACACCTCATTAAAATGATGTCTGTCTGGTAAGAGATAAAAATATAGTGGAGGTTGCTTCTTCAGTGGAGTTATGGTGACTGAAGGACCCCATAGCCAGCATACGTTTTTTTACATCTCCATGACCTATTGAAGGCTGGATTCTCATTAGGACTCCTATTGCTAATATCCATACTTGTGTGCTGGGGAGTAAAACTGCCTGGCTCAACTCAATCTGTTCTATACAACAGCTTTCTTGTGCCCTGGCTTCCCGGTGCTCTGCAGAGCATGGCTAATCCCTTAAGGGCTCATGAGTCATATGGCTTTCATGTTCCTAGAGACAACGTGTGATTGGAACATTCTTCATGTATTCCTGGTATGGCTAGAAATAACAAGATGTTGATGACCAAGTTCTGGCTTTGCACTCAAGTGCTATATCTAGGATATTTCCTCCCCCCACCATTTTTTTTTTTTTTTGGCTTTATTTCCCTTCTTTCTTTTCTTTTTCAGAGATAAGATCTGCATGTAGCTGATGTATTCAGTACTTAAGCCAGTTTGCTGACCCACTCATCTGTAAATAGTACCATGCCAGTTCAGCCTCACACCAATGTGTTATGGATGGTAACTATCATGTAGACATGAAAGTGGGAAGTCTTGTTTAAACAAACAGGTCCTTGTTTGCTAAGTAGAAAGCTTAAGTGCATGTAAGGCCAGGAGGAGAGTTATTATTACTACTATTGACATTTCCTTTAGTCCTAGAACAGAAAAAAAGGAAGAACAGTTAAGCAGGCATACAGGAAGCCATGGGAAAAGGAAAAAAAATTGGTAGTCTGATCCTATGCAATCCATTAAAAAGCATTTCATTGTCATTCCTCATAATTTCACTTAATAGTTAACTGTCTGAGCAAATCTAGTCGGCAAATTTCACATGACTCACCTTCAGATTGCTGGGATGCTACTCATTAATAGAACTGAAGACAATTTCTCTGCAGTTTAGAGAAATTTCTTAATAGCTGATTGCACGATAGTTTAATAAGCAAATATTAGTGAGCTGAGATCAAAGAAATGAACAGTGCCATCATGTATCTGTTTACTCAGAGGTATGTCCCATTGAGTCCAACAGGGCTTATTCGTAGGCAAATAATCTGAGTGTAGATTATTTATGGTTATTGTCATAGATTTGGGACTAGAACTATTGAGAATCAACACAAAGTTTACATTCATAGCGGGAGGAGCAAACTGTCTGTATGTTACTCATCCAGACCAAATAAGATGTCACAAGGTAAGGAACCAGCCTCATGAGATGGCTCACAGCTCAAGCCTGCCTCCTTTCTCTATCCAGCTTAGTTCACTGTTACTGCTTTGTCTGTTTTGAAACTTTTGGATTATGGCCAGTTTCCATTCAGCAGCTAAGGCTGTCATACTTTGGCCATATCATGAGAAGACATGACTCCTAGAAAAGACAGTAATGCTTGGTAAGGTAAAAGGCAGTGGGGAAAAAAGAAGACCACATTAGAAATGGATGGACTCGATCAAGGAAGACACATCCCTGAATCTTTGGGACCTGAGCAGGGCGGCTGATGACACGGTGATTTGGGGGTCAAGTCAACTTGATGACAGTTAACAACAATAATTCCTTATTCTATACAGGTTTTCCCTTGGAGTCACAAAGTTAACAGCACTTGGGTCCTACTCTCATCAATAGGACTTAAATGCACCTATCTGTTCAGTAGATTATATGTGCCTTGTTTCTCCAAGCATTATAAACATATCGTATTAACCTCAGTCAACACATACTTAGAATTTTTTTTTGTGGTGTATGGATTTATGGGCAGGTTTGAACCTGAAGAGCCTTTTAAAGAAAACTGTACTCTGAACATGTTAGTTTGGGTTTGTAGAATAATTTTAAAAATAAGAAGAATCAACCAGCACACTCAATCACAAAATGCAACATATTAATATATTTTTAAAATCATCACATAAAGACTGCTGTCCTAGTTACCTGCCTTCCCTAACTGGTATAGGATACTGTGTGTGTGTGTGTGTGTGTGTGTGTGTATTCTATCTATCTATCTATCTATCTATCTATCTATCTGGAAAAGGCTGGACAAAGTGCACTTCCTTAGGTGTTGGACTGCAAGTCCCAGCAACTCAAGCCAGCATGGTCAATGATGAGGAATGCTTGTAGTTGCAGTCCACCATCTGGATAGCCACATTTTGCCCATCTCTGGGCTAAGAGAAAGACACATTTAACTGCTCTGAACAGATACACATAGAACTGTGCTGTACATGAAAGATTTGCTTCAGGATAGCCTTCTCCAGCATGTTGCCCTACAAATCTGTTTCACTACAACTCCCACCATTCCTAGCCAGCTAGACCAATGAGTAGGGCTTACTGGAGTTGTAGTTCGAAGCATCTGGAAACCACTCAACTGGAAAAGGGTCCTCTAGAACTCCTCTTTAAAACAGTCAATTCAGACTAAATTAACTACAGTGACAGTGAACAGTGGTGACAAGACAGATGGAGAACCATTTACTGAAACTTTTGGCCTATTTAGAAACATGGTGATTGCCTACTCCATAATCCATTGAAACTGAGATATTTGGAATTCAACAGGTATAACCTTATTTAATGTATAAAAGTGATCCTTTCTATTCTATACAACATCCTTTCTTGATGTAGCCCCTCCAGATATGAGGGACCATAATCCCTAGCTAGCAGTTGGTAGCTGGGGATAGTGAGTATAGCCCTACACAGAGGGAATAAATCAGGGAAAGTTGTTATGCAGAACAAGTTATATGCTATCATGCAGGAGGAATGCAAGCAAAGCAATGCATATTATAAAGATAATGAGTTAGATCCGTCACTTTTCTTCCATTGATGGAAGGTTTCCACTCATAGAAGTTACCTCCATCTGATTTTCAGGAAATCTACCACCTGCCTCCCGCATCACAATTCACCCCATTCAATAAAGTCCACTGAACCTCTGCATAACATTTTCAAAGGACTGGGGCACTGTCATCTAAAGGAGAGGACAGGAATATCCTTTTCTGCCAGCCAGTTGCATGTGTAATCTAACCTTACTGTTGTGTGCCTGTAAGCCATTTCCAACTTATGGTGACCCTATTGTGTGATTTTCTCAGCAAGATTTGTCCGGGGGGTAGGGTTGCTTTTGCTTTCCTCTTGAGGCTGAGAGAGTGTGACTTGTCCAAGGTCACCCAGTGAGTTTCTGTAGTTGAACAGGTATTCAGACCATGGTCTCCATAGTCCAAGTACACCATACTGGGTCTCATCTAACCCTATATTTAGCCTAAATTTGAATCTAACTCTACACTCTCTTTTGGCAGTACTGGCACTACATATCATGAATGCATCCACTTTGCAGTCTCAAATCTCCACGTGTCAGCAGCTGAAAGAGAGATGCATTACAGCAGGCGATGAATGTGAAAGTGTCTGGAATTTACTGGAAGATGTTTGTTACATTTCGGGTAACTATGACAAAGCTGTGTGTTGCATTTTAATTACCAAGACACTGCCTCCTGCACCTGATGTGCTCCTCACAAACTGAACTGAATTTCACCTGTTGTTGTTTTTTTTCATTCACTGACCTTCCTTCACTTCAATGGAGAGGAAAGGCAGATCTGTTCTTCTGTGTGCTGTAACTGAAATGCAGGGGGAAGCCCTTAAAGATGGTATGGTGTGTGCTTTTGTCCTTGTTCTTGCAAATCTACTTGCTTGCTAATAGGGCTGCTGATTGTTCTGGATTCGTCCATAATAAGGGCAAACGTCTTAAGCACCTCTAAGGAGTGGGGCTTACTTCTGAGTAAATATGTGCAGGGTTGTCCTGCAGGCCTACAGAATATACAGTGCAATCTTAAACATTTTTACCCAGAAGCAAAGGTCTCATGGGACTTACTCCAGTGTATATACACTTAGGATTTAAGCTTCTGTTATGTAGCTGTGTGTTGGCTAACAATAGCCATGTGGTTTTTTAAAACCATTCACAGTGGTGTACTGCTTGTGTTGGTGCCATCTGGAGTTATAATGCAAAAGTTCCAAGGAGTGGGGTAAAAATACCTGGAAAGAGGCAGAAAAATTTAGAAGCTGATCTGGTACCAGATGCACTTGCAAGAAGAGACTACTGAAGCAGTTGAAAGAATGCTTCTCTTTTCTTTCATCTTGTCTTCCAACTTCTAGTTCTTTGCACTTTGCTCATACAATTCATCAGAAAGCTATAATCTAGTACAATCCTTTTGTTCTTTCATCCACTATTGTAAGTAGACTAATAAAAACATAAGAATTGCCCTGCTGCATCCATGCAAAAAATCTATGAGCTATCTTGGAAAGCCTTTGAGGTCTGGAGTGACTCCTCACCCACAGACTTGGCTAATGTCCAAGGGAGACAAGTATCAGAATCTTTGCAGTCTGGAATTTCTATAGGGTTAAAACCAAATTCAGTTAAGAGGGAGGTGGCAGCACTATCAGTCTTATTTTTTTCTTTGAGTGGTGCAAGCTTTAGCATCACATGCTCATATTACGCAATTTCTAAGAGGCCTAAATACCCTTAAAACACCAGATCCTATCTGATCTTAGTAATTAAGCAGGGTCAGTCCTGGTTACTATTTGGACGAGGGACCACCAATCAATAGCAGGTGCTGTAGGCTGTATTTCAGAGGAAGTAACTAACAAAAAACTTCTGATTATTCCTTGTCTAAGAAAACCCTCTGAAATTCATAGAGTCACCATAAGTCAACAGGCAACTTGAAAGCCCATATACACACACTCATACACATATCGTACATATATGTGGATTGTTCTTTTATGCCATCTACAGAATGCAGTGTTGGTGCTCACTGGGAACAGTCATTTTTGGAGGGCATAAAGGAGCAATCCACCTTCACCTAGAACTGTGGTTGCAATATGCATAATAACCCAACATTAGGAATACCATTTACTTGGCCTGCTTAGGTTTCAGGAATTTTAAAAGCACACTTTCACCTATTCTTTGTTTTTAGTATCTGTCTTATGAAAGCACCAGATTCTGTATGGTCTCGGAAGCTAAGCAGAGCCAGGTTTGATTAGTAGTTGGATGGAAGATCACCAAAAATACCAGATGCTATTGGTTAAATTTCAGAGGAAAGCAATGGCAAACCACCTCTGAGTATACCTTGCTTAAGGAAACCCTATGAAAGTCAGCATAAGTCAACAGGTCCCTGGAAGGCACATATGCACATCTACCGTATGTACTGAGTGAAAGGCAAGGCTATTTAATAAAACTGTCAGGGAAGAGTGGAGACTTAATGAAAGCAACCAAAAATGAACTTTGGACTCCTGCCTGTGCTTAGCTGCCATGAGGGAACCTCTAGTCATCCCTCTGATCAACCAGTAACCAACCAGTTGCTTCTTGGGAATTTCACATAAGCAGGATACAAGCACAAGACAAAAGCCTCCCCCTTCCCCTCATGCTTTCCGGCAAAGGCTTCTGATACAGACCTGCACATATATGCATCTTCACTAGTGAGCAAACACAGTCAATTATCCTCCATGATTTTTTTTCCAATCCCCTTTGAAAGTCCTCCAAGACGGCAGCTATCACTGCTACTTGTTGTAATGAATTACACTGTTCAACACCACTTTGGTTCCCAGACTGGACCTATCCAAACTTAGGCCATTTCTTCACTAGCCTGTTATAGCGCTATGATTCCACTTTCCATATCCTATGGAATCTTGGGTTGCAGTTTTGGGAGGGGCCAGCTGGCCCCTCCCGAACTCAACCCCAGTTCCATAGGATGTGGAAAGTGGAATCATAGCTCTATAACAGGCTAGTGCGGAAATGGCCTTAGTAACTGAACTTAAATATGAAATAACACTAGTCTGTCTGTCTGTACTTTTTATGCACAGAGATATCTCTATGGCTGGCATCAAAAATACAGACAGACACAGACAACAGACAGGTGTTATTTCATATTTAGTTAGTTGAATGGTGAGTCAAAATGTACCTAAATCTGATTGAATCAGTTCATCTACTTTAATCAAGACTAATCACAGAGTTTAAGACTCTATCTACAGTTGAGCAATACCTTTATGACAATGCTTTCTTATGCACACTTTTGTGGATTTTGTTTTTAATAAGCTACTATTGTATGCATTTTTTAAAACAGATATATCTATATCTACCTCTGTCTTGGTCTTGATCCCTTCTAAAATGTAAGGCAGAGGGAAACTAATCCAAGATTATTTCAAAGAGCCTTATTGCAATGTTCAAGAACAAAATGTTTCAAAGTAACATCAGGATGTACATGAAACACATTAAATGCCAATATTTCATGGCTGCTTGTGTTAGGGTCTGTGGCTTTGATGCAATTTCTAGGTCCTGATATGCAGCGATGCTTTGGAGCTCCTACAATCCTACCATCTTTGACCAAAACATAGTCCTTCTTGACTAAGCAGTAATTCTTGACGCTTCACAAACATCCATTTCTCCCACTTGACTTTTGTTTAAAAAAAACAACACCATGTACTTGCATGCTAACTCTATGTTACAATGGTAGTGTTATTAACAGTTACAAAATCAAACCCAGCTCTCTTGCGGCATATTATATAACCCATGGTCTAAGTCAAATATTTGCTCTTTGTAAAAGGTACATAGCCAGCCTGATGTTGACACAAAACACTATATACCTAAACATTTAATATAGCCCAGTCTTAAATCAAAGGGAAACTCTGACACTTTTCATTTGTGTGAATCTTTGCCAACAGTTCCTCTGATCAGCAATAAAGGGAACAATTATATTAAAAGAAATCTAGCTCTGGAGTAAATGAATTTATAGCATTTTAACTGAGCAGCTGAATCAACACTGTGAATAAACCTCAGGACACTCGTAAAAGGAATGTGTGCCACTTAGCACATCATGCACAGATTATATTAAAGCCTTTTTATTTTGTTAATTGAATTCTGAGTACCTTACAACCTTCTGTAGGCTGCCACCTCCTTCTCCCTGAATAACCTGCAGATGTTACACAGGAATAAAAATCTAATCTGTTGCCTTTCTTTTATTTCCAGCTAGTACTAGAGCCTTTTGAAACTCCATTGTGTTTTATTAGCTTGATGAGCAAGTACATTTTGAAATTATTCCATTAGAATTTTCCACTCTTTAGTACAGCTACTGAAAAACAATTATCTTGGCTATAAATCAATTAGATCATAATCAGAGTTTCAATAAGTAATAGGAAGCTGATGAGTAAGCTGCAGTAGCTGATGGCTTCTACATCACTGTATGTGTGTGTGTGAGATTCACTCAGGGTTTCAGCCTGAGTTTTAAAAGGAGATATTGAAGGGAGAAATTTTTAACCCTTTAAGCTGCATGAATGGACTCTGACAGTAGATTGAATTCAACAGTTTATTTAACGACGCAGTGCCAGGGTGGGAGAAGGAATCTGGCCTGAAAGGCCAGGATTCCATTTAAAAAAGAAATTAAACCATTTTTATATAGAACTCTTACAAAAGTATGCAGTGGCAGCAACTGGACGACAAAAGGATCTGTGGTAATGCAAACTCACAAACAAGCAGCAAGCACTATTTTCAAACTATGTAAATCATAGTATCTTATTGTGGTGTTCTAGCTTTTATCTTATCAGCAGAACATGTCAGGATGTTTTGGAACATGACTCAGAATGTTTTGTCCATGTTTAATTTAACTTGAAATAATTAGGATCTTGCAACATTTTTTACATCTCAACAAACTGTTTTGTTCAGCATAGCTCTATCTCTTTAGAGCTTACGTTGATTTTTTGACTTTTCTGCTTAATTATCCGAGTTCCCAAATACATTGGAGAGGTGTAGGTTTCACCACCTTGAATGGTAAAATTTGGACCAAAACCCAGAACAGATTCTCCACCTTATTGACATGGAAGCCACTACTTCCCACTGTGAGCAAACATTTGACAAAAAGCATGTTTGACTGAATACCTTCAAAAAAGGTATTGATAGTCACAGAGCATATGTTTCATCTCTCGATAGGCACATGGGTAGTTCTTTTGAAAAATCTAAATCCAGACAGCTGGATCCAGACTTAGTCATGCTGAGAAGAAACCTCTTGTGCTCAATGGGATTCAAGTTAGTCGTTATTAAAATACCATTCATTTCCCTGGATCTATTCTAGGTATGACTAAATCTGGATCTAACCTAAGAAATGGATTGGTTTGGTGGGATTTCAGCTTTGTAAAAGGTCCTAAGGAACCACATATATGTTATGTTAGACTGGACCATAACTGTTTTATAGGGGAATCAACATCTGTAGATTAAACAAGGGGTGGGGAACTCATACCTCAGGATCAAATCTAGCCAACCTAGAATTGCACTCTGGTCCACCAGGGTTTCTCACCTCTTTCCTCATAACAACAGCATTTGGTGGGTTTATCAGCATTTGTATGGGCTTTTCCCATTCCAAAATGCCGAGATGTCTCTCCTAGGGCATTGTTACTGCCAGTAAGAGCTTTAGGCTAAAAGATGTTGGTACTTTGATCCTTTTGCTTTTGCTCTTGAACTCAGCCACCACTGGAATTCTCCCCCTCTTGAGAACTGAAAGAGAATTTTCCAGTAAACTTGGATGAGTGTTTCTCTGATCAAATGGATCCAAAGAAATAGATGCATGGCAGCCTATGGTCTGATTAAATGGCAAGTCTCAGAGGTACGGCAGGAGGCTTTTGTTAGGATTGCATTGTTTCTGCCTTCTGGTTAGGAAAATACTAATAGTAATTGTGTTTTTGAAACCCAGGCAACAGCTGTGCAGTGAAAGATTCAACTAGCTGTAATAAAATCATCCAATTCTTAGTCGACCAGTTCCCAGAATTTAAAGACTGCATGTGCACAGAGGAGAACTGCAACATCAAAACGTTCCAGATTAACCAATGCTCCAATCATCAAGGTAACAGATGGCTTCTTTCTATGGCATAAAACAACAAGGTAACAATGGCATCGTGACTAAAGAAAAAGAACTCTGGAACTGAGGTGCTCATGGACAATCCATGGCTCTTTTAAATACTTACCACAGACCCTGAATTCCAAGCATTTAGTTACTTCAGTAGTGGCCAAGTTCGTCATAAAAAGAGATCATGAATTTTGCAGGGTCATAATTGCATCAGGAGCATTATATCCAGATTACGCTTGTTGGATGCCTTTAATTCCAGGGGATCCTCCTACTGGAAACATAATCTGAATAAACTGTTTTGGAATCAGTCTTGGGATGCAGAACCTTAAAACCATAAATTGGAAGTGAGCAACTGTAGAAGCCTATGGATCTGCATCAGACCCCCAGGAGATCTGATGGTGGTATCCACCCTACACCATCCTCTGCAAAATGATCAATCAACCAATCAATCAATCAATAATAATTTTGAGGGGGTGGGCATTTTGTGGCCAAAAAAAAAAAAAAGGAGAGCAATGTCAGTTTTCTTCTCTTATGGCACCAACTTCTTCAGCTTGATATCAGTGCAGCGCAATGGAGGGGGTGGAGCTGAAGGAAAGATTGCATGCTCCATTTTGTAATTGTTGCAGATTTTGCATTCTTCCTCAATCCCTGGTGGCTTCCATGTAAGTGGGGTGATGAATCTAATCTGGGTTTTAGTCTAAAATTTAAAGGAGCTTTAAATTTAAAGGGATTAGAGTCCAAGGAGATGGAATTTAATCCCAAAATAAGTCCAGCACTTTGGATAGCTCCTGTCAAATTCAAACTAAAACCTGAAGTGGGTTCACCACCCCACTGACATGATAGCTTCCAGCCACAACCGCACACCATTCAGAAGAATTATGAGTGACTAGTCTAGATTTGTAAACAGCTTCTCGTCATTTTTACATAGAAGATGGCAGCAGAATGAGAATGTTCTGGAAATATTGGGCATTGCTGGGAAGGAGAAAGATAAGATACAACAGGAATCAAGCATTAAATGTTGTAGGACCACAGTGTAGTGGATGTGCTAGAGTTGCACTGGGATTTGGAAGATGCCACTTCAAGATCTCTCAAAGCTTTCATCCTCTCTCAGGGTTGCTGTCAGAGTATAAAGTGGGGCAAAATAAGTTACATAGGCTTCCTTGAGCTCACTAGAGGAAAGATGTGATATAAATTTACTCAAAATACAGGTTGATCCTCCCTTATCTGAAATGCTTGGGACTGGAAGTTTTCTGTATTTTGGATTTTTTTTCAGATTTTGGAATGCACTGCCTTTTTGGGAATCGCCTCACATCTTGTTCATTTTCTACTTGTGTTATCTATGAGACATGATCCTGGAGAGAGACTGAGGATCTGTGAAATGGTGGGTATCCAAGTGTAATGCTTGGCGCAAATCCATGCTTCCTGCCATTTCACAGATCCTCAGTCTCTCTCTGTTTTTGCTGCCAGATGCCCACTTCTGCCTTCAAGGTGGCAACTGCTGTGCTCCTCAGATCTGAATGAGCAGGAGCACCACAGCCACCGTCTCGAAGGTAGAAGCAGGTGGCCAGCAGACAACAGTTGGTTTTTGTGGTTTTCTGATTTTGGATTTCCAGATAAGGGAGGCTCAATTTCCAATAGATAAATTAACACAGTGGCTCAAATGCTAAGTTTGGCAAATGGAAGGAATTCTATAGAAGGAACGTTTCCTATTCCATCCTCTTGCAACACCAGTTCCCTTCCCAAAACATTTCTGGATGGTTTGAGAGCCCTCTTTAGAAATATGGGATGGGATGAAGGGGGGGGGTGCTGCTGAGGCAAGGAGAAATCATCCAAAATCAGGCTCTCCCTCTGGCCCCAAAAATAAAAGGAGTGGAGAGAAAGAAAGCTTCCTATGTTTTCTTTTTCACTAATCACTTCTACCCCATCCAACACTATTCAGAAAGGATCCCCAGCCCTCCAGAGAGGGAGTTAGGGGAGCATCACCAACTGTAGGAAGGAGGGGATGAAAAGCATTCCTCCCTCAAATGTTCTTTTGTTTTATTTTCTTAGAACCCAAACAAATGAATCCAGTCACTAGTTTATGAAGACACAGGGCAGGCCACACAAGCCCTGGAAGCAAGTGTCTCCTCTCGGACATTTTTGTCGCCTTCTTACCAGCAGTCTTTCCTATGCCACTGAAATTCAGTGGTGGCAATTTTCTGGCTATATATATACACACACATACATATGCATGCACACATACACATAAAAGTTTGACAGCAAATATTTCTCCTTTAAAACAAGACAGACATGGAAACCCTGCCTGTTTGGGGGATGGAGGGTGGAGAAGAAAGATTGAAACATTCTGCCTTGCCATTGATTTCTTTGAATGTTTTTTTTGGTTATCAAATATCTTTCAACAGGTAAACCAGAGCCTTCTTCGTCCGCATTAAAATCCCCACTGCAGACAAAATCACAAGCAAGAAGGCTCAGTGGCCTGTTAGGTGAAAATGACTGCTTTGTGGCCAAGGAAATGTGTCGAGGAGATGACTCCTGTTCTACCCATTATAAGAATTTCCTGAGGGCGTGCAGACCAGAGACTGTCAATTGTAGCCTCCAGATGGCAGTGCAACAATGCTTTGCAGCGTGGAAGGAGCTGCAGAGGACAATCCTGGGAAACTGCACCTGTCCAGAACCAGTGCAAAGGAGGTGCACTAGAATCTGGAAAAATATCTTTAACAACACCTGTTTAGACTACGCACAAGGGTTTCGGTCCTCATCCATAAGTAAGGAAAGCTATGCAGGCGAGAGAGCTGTCAGCCTCAATGCAGGTAAAAATACATAAGGTCTATCTGTCTGTCTGTCTGTCTGTCTGTCTGTCTGTCTGTCTATCGTCTGTCTGTATCTAATCTATCTATTTAATACAAATAGCAACTTAGAACAACTTTTTAGCTGTACTTCCTGGAATTCCTTTGGCACCAATCACTATCTCTCAAAGCTGCACTGTTTTACTTTTGCCCATGAGCTAATGCTATGATTTTTCATGAAACACAAGGCCATTTACCTTTCTACCTTGTTATCTTATTCAGGAGACAAATGAGAACTTGATGTACACTGAGAGTCACCAAGCTTTTAAGCTTTCTTGACTCATTTTCATTAAAAAAAAAAATTGCTCTGTTTTCTCTTACAAAGATAAGTGGGTTTCACACAGTTCCACAGAAACACTTGGGCCATAATCCACAGCATGATAAATAAATAAAGAAAAACCCTCTGAAATAAATTATCACCTCTTTTCCATTGCTTTCAGAAAGATGAGGAGCCCATTTCTTCCCACATTTACATAGGATAACACCAGACATTAATAGAATGTGTATTGCCTATGATTAATATGTTTTACTTAATATTTAATTAATACATTTTTCCTCCCACAAAGGATTTTTCTCAGGGCTATGTGCCTCAGCAATCAGAGTTGCAAGTTAAGTGCTTGCTTACTTTCTACTGACAAATCACAAAGCAATGAGCCCTGAAACCACACACTATGATAGGTATCTTTCACTGCTTGGGGGAGCACTTCCGTCAACATGTGACAAACATATCTCTCTAGTTTGACGCAAAACTCCACTGATCCCAATGGCTTCCTTGTTTATAATAGGCAGCAAAAATTATAAGAAATTTTCATTATTTTGAAAGTGAGGCAAAGAGATGATGACGGGCGGGGGGAGTGGAAATGATGACAGCAGTCATGGTCTTTGCAGCACCACAGTTTTTATTTCACAAAACACACACAGGCACAAATTATATGACAGCATATTGTTATTTCAGGTAGGTTTCTGCAAATGACATTGCAGACTCCACAATTGGCTGTCAAGAGGAGATTAGCCATACTGGCTCAGAACTTCTGAGATTTTAGTCCAAAAAGTGAGTTTTCTGAGTTCTGGCCTTTCTTAGAAGTATACATTTGACTTTTGCTGCACCTTGAACTTCTGACCAAACATTTGTGAGGCTGTGACATTACAACTCACTTCTACTGGCTTGTCTCACAGGATCTTTTCTCCATGTATGATCAAACATAATGAGCAACCACGTAGCAGAAACCTAATGCAATCTATTATTTTTGTGAGCATGTTTGTTCTCTCAGGTTATAATACATAGAGTTATCTGAGTCCCCTGTGCTTCACTCTTTTAATTTCATGTTGCCTTAACTTGACGTTAATAAGATATTATTTACCCAGAGTTGTTACTATTCCTGTACTTAGATAAATGAATCCAATTTGCAATGCTGATAGCTTCTAGAAACAACATCTGAAACCCATTGATTGATATGAATGAGACTTTTTGATCACCTGCAACTGTTGCATTATGCCTTAAGTGTGTATGAAAATGCAGGAGGAACCTGTTTAAATTCAGACTACATTGCTGTGTTTATGTCTGCAGGGGTAATATATCCCAACCCAGATGTGTGCTACAAAATTCCATAGAGGATGGATAAGCAAGGGGCCACAGGGCAGATGAGAAAGACAGCAAGGACCTTGCTGGGCTCTTGACACAATTTCTGTTGCTTGCCATTGAGCTGTCAGGGAAGCAAAAGCTGACCTCTCAAACGGAGTTGATGGCAGCACTGCTTTCCTTCTTTCTGAGTAGAAAGCAGTGCAGGATTCAACCAAAGTCCAGTCCTTCTAAGGATTTGTGTGTGAGCCATCTGTCATGCTAGTTTGCCTCACAATTGACAAATATATCCCAGTGAGTTTACAAAGAAATTTCTCTTTGTCCAAGAACTCCTGGAGAAAACAGAATGCTAAGCGCATTATAGCCCATCCTTCTGTGTTAGTCTCCCCATGCCTAAATAACCGTACCTTTTTCAGGGAATGAACAGAGCATGGAAGAGTCACTGTTTTGGGACTATAGCTGGCAGAATCCCTGGGACAATATGGCCAGTGGTTCTAGCCCAGAAAAGTAATTTTTCCAAGTTCTTAAGCAGAAAGCAACAGCATCTTGTGTGAGCTGTAGTAGTGTTCCTGCTCAAGTCACTGAATTAAGAGTTCTGGACAAGACAGTTTAGGGAATTAGAGACACAGGATCTCAAATCTTTCTAACAAGTATTACCTATGAAAAACTAAAATCCCAGGCAACACCAGGTACATATGCTAGTTATGAATAAAATGGCAAGTGATTGCGTCAGTATACCCAATAGTAAGAAAACCCATCTGCATAATCAATAATAATTCCTATTACCAATAAGCTCAATGGAATTGTATTAGTACCTTTAAAAAAGGTACTGGTACAGGTTGAGTATATCCCTTATCAGGAAATCTGAAAACCTCCAAAATCTGAAACTTTTTGCTACCAGCTGCCTGCTTCCCTCTTAGAGGCAGTAGCTGTGGCACTTCTGCTGTTCATCACAGATCCTTGGTCTCTATCCAGCCTTGCACCTCATACACAACAGAGGTGGTGAATGAATGAGACACAAGGCTGGAGAGAACCATGAGAATCTGTGAAATGATAGAATCCAAGAATAGCTCTCAGCATAAAGCAGCAGCTGTGATGCTCCTGCTTGTTCATTAGCGGACTCTCTGGAGGTTCCTGTACAGTACTGTACTTTATGTATATATATACAAATACAGGTATTCCAAAATCTGAAAAAATCCAAACTATGAAACACTTCTGGTCCCAGACATTTTGTAGAAGGGCTACTCAACCTGTATTGATAAGTTTTCCTCCTTTTCTTCTATTCCTCTCTCCTGCTCCTCTTTCTTCACCATTGTATGCAAATGTATCTCTTTTCTTGCAGATCGGATGAAAATAAAATCACAGTGGAAGTCATCCGCTCTTTCAAAATATGGTAAATGTCAATTCTGAATGTGTTTGTATTTATTTGTAACCCACATAGACTGTGAATAATACAGGCTAGCACCATGTAGAGTTAAGCAATACAAGCTCATTGAAAGGTGTAGAAATGTGTTCCACCTGCCCTTAAAGAGCACTCCTGTCTTCCAGTCCATTTCCAAACTAATTTAAATTAAAGATACCTTTCTTTGAAGCACTACCTGGCTTGAGATCCATTCTGGCCTGGCAGAAAGTCTTTTCCCGCGTGAACCTTCCTGTGTGTGTTGGAAGCTCCCTTTCAAGTATCTCACCAGATGGGGTGAAACAGATGGTGGCCATAGAATAGGGCTTTCTCTACTGTGAGGCCTGAATGGGAGAACATTCTGAAGAGGAACTCACCAGGAGAATACCATGATGTTGCTTAGGCAGCAAGAAGAGACTTTATTTGATATATGATATTCTTAAAGACTTCTTAATTAGTGAAATCATAAGAAATCAATACTGCCCAACATTTGCAAGAATATAACAGGTTCCCAGCTGGGTTAGATCAAATCTTTCTGGCCCCATGTTCTGTTCCCACCATGGCCAACCAAGTGCCAATTGGAACTCCACAAGCAGGACAAGATAAGTTCAACAGCACCCTTCTAATCATGTTCTCCAGGAAAAGGTTTTGGTCTAAGCATGCTTTACTTTGTAATGACTTCTACAGTGCTGTAGATCAGGGGATCCATGGCCCTTCAGATGTTTCTGGATTGCAACCATAGCCAGCACTCCTCACTATTGGGTATTCTGGCTGTGGTTGCTGAGAATAAAAAAATTGTAAATTTCCAACAAAACAACAAAACAAACTTTTCCTGGATGAGAGCTCATCATGAATTCCTACTGTAGAGGGACATTGCTTCAGTGCTATACTGAATCATTTGTGATAAGTGAGCCAAGCTATATCCTATTTAGCAATCACAATATATTATGCACCCTGCAAAATGAGATTTTGTAAGCTCTCTGTGATGATTGCAGCAAAAAAAATTGCTGCCAAAAAATTAGGTGGTGTGGCAGTGGTAACTCCCTTTTTTATTCTCAGATAAGGAAAATAAAGTTTCTTGTTTTAAAGTAAAACTATATTCCCAAAACCTCCTAGCAGTGCAGTTCTCCCTTCAAACAAAGACAGAGGGTTGGTTTTTTTTTTTGCATGATTTGTTCAGAAGGAGTTTGCTTTCCCTTCCTCTGAGGCTGAGAGAATGTGACTTGCCCAAGGTCACCCAGTGTCTGAGTGGGGATTTGAATCTTACTCTCTTTAAATAAATATTTAAATCTAAATTTAAGCATTTAAATCTTGATTGAAGTCTTGGGAATCCCTAGCAACAAACTATATTAACGGGGGGTCTCCAGTAAATAAAAGGTTAAGAACCACTGGCTTACTCCTTCCCTTCCCATCCCACCAATAAGAGGGATATCAGGGTCTCACAGCTCCTGGGGAAGGAATGAGTCTGCATCTAGTACACTCTGCCTACTTTGCATGGGACCTCAGCCACTCAAAAAACAAATCCCTTTGTTTTTTCTTCAGAATACAAACATCGGCGGTCGTGTTTCCAGCTAAATGTGGAATGTGTTAGTGATGAAGTCTGTAACAGGCAATTAGCTTTGTACCTTCAAGTTTGCCAAGCAAATGGAACACAGTGCAAACCAAAACAATGCCAAGCAGCACTACAGTCTTTCTATGAAAATATGCCTTTCAATGTTGCCCAGATGCTGACATTTTGTGACTGCATACAGTCTGATGAAAATTGCCACCAAGCCAAAGGACTCCTTCATGGAAAACCATGTGCAGTCCATGCGGTTCCAACACCTTCATGTCTGAGCATAATTCACACATGCCAAGCAAACAGTCTCTGTTGGTAAGTGAAAATACACAGTTCTGCTTGATTGCACATCCATGTATCCATACAACAGACCAAGGGGCTTAGTGTTTTATACATTTTGATATCAGATGCAAGACTAAAAGAATCAGGGATGTGGGTTTCTACTGGAGGCTCCAGAAGGCTGGCACACTCTTTCCTGACATGGCTACTACTGCTACTGTCGTTACTGTTTCTGCTGTTTCCTTGATATCATGATTCTAACATTAATGTGCATGAAACATGTGTCTAGTTTTAAAAATAATTGTTATACAAAGCTCACAAGAGAGTCACATGCATGTTAATACCAGAAACACAGCAAGCAACAAGACAGTGCTGGGCAGCCCGCAGCAGATAGGACAGCTTTAAGGGTTGAACCTTCTGAGCTCCTAGATGTTTTCAGAGGAATAACTCAGAGGGAAGAACTGTATAGTGTCATAAGATGCCAATAGGTGTGGCTCATTCAAGGGTTCATGCATTGTGGAAAAGTGTGAGGGCTTTTTAACAAAATAGTTATAGGCCTTTTCCACACTACACTGTTATAGTGCTATGATTCCACTTTCAACATCCTATGGAATCCTGAGGTTTGCAGTTTAGGGAGGGGCATTTAGGATTCTCAGCCAGAGAGCTCTTTAACCAGCAAACTACAAACTCCAGAACTCCACAGGATGTTGCAAGTGGAATGATAGCACTAGTGAGGAAATGGCCATAGTTTCAGAAGCTAGTCAATGGTCTGTATTTGAGGTCCAGTGTGTTCCATCTGTCTTTAGCATTTCATAAGCATTTGTACTCCATATTTGAAATAGGAGAAAGGAAAGCAAGTAGTATCTCTGGAAATCAGTGTTGGGATATCCATGCAGCACTACCATCTCACCATGGCATCAATGGAGTCATGAGTAATAAGAAGGAGCTGCTCTTTTGTCTCTTCTACACTATATGATCACAGCACCATGATTCCACTTTAACTGGCATGCCTGTATCCTATATAATTATGGGATTTGTGGTTTTGGGAGGCACTAGAGTTCTCTGGCAGAGAATTTTGATTATCTCATGAAATGAAAATCTTAATATTCCATAGGCTGGAGCACTGATAACTGAAGTAGCATCAAAGTTTTAAAAGTTTTAAAATTTCTGAGCCTCTGCTCTTTAAATCTGAGGTCATGCTTTCACCCAAATTCTTCCTCCTGTTCCCTTGCAGCACCTATGAGCTATTTCTGTATTAATTAAAACAAAGGCTGAGACAGCACTTGGAAAATTAGGACCACAATCCAGCCAAGAGAATGCACATATAAGTCATGTGACTTCAAATGGAAGAATTAAACACATAACCACTCCCATTCAGTCTGGGGAACTATAAATAAAATGCTTAGTGTTGGCTGGTGGATGCCCAAACAATATACTTCCAGGCTGCTTTGTTATCTGTCTCACAGGAAATACCTGTTTTCTCTTTCATTTTGTTATTTGCTGACCTGTGCTTTAGGCCATTTCTGTGTTACACTGTTATAGTGCTATTATTGCACTTTCAACATCTGGTGGAATTCTGGGTCTGTAGTTCACTGAAGCCAAAGAGCTCTCTGGCTGAGAATTCTAAAGGCTCCTCCATAAACTGCAAACCCCAGGATTCCATAGGATGTTGAAAGTGACTAATAGCACTATCACAATGTAGTGTGGAAATGGCCTTAGTCTTTTCATGCATCGCACAATGAAAGCAAACAGCAAAGAAATAGTATGTTGTCTTATGTTTCCACAGGGCCAAATATGAGGATTTTACATCAAAGTGTTTAAAATATATCAGCCGAACGTGCCTTGAAGATAAAACCTGCCTACAGTTTTTGGACAGAAATGATCTGATTTGTTCTGACAGCCACGAATGCAAAAGCGGCTTACATAAACCTGTGGGGGTCTGTCCTTCGAGTCGAGTGTACTTGTGACATCACTTCGGTGGAGGAACAGTCCTCATGCAAATGGTTCCATCATGTATTCCATGGCAAATCTTGTTTCAGTAAGTTAAAGGCTTCATGTATCATCCTTTCAGAACTCTGAGCTATAGTCCAAAACATCCCCTAATTTGCTTCAGTCTCTGAATCTCTTTACACAAACCAATAGAAATCTGCTCACTTTCTCATTCTTTTACCCAAAACAGGTGTTCCAACTAGCTGAGGGGTTTGCACCAGTTTTCAGAAATAAGTTAAGGCAGGGAGTGGGGGACATGGCCTGTGAAGCACATGTGACCTCCATAGACCATTTTTGTATTCCCTAAGTGTCCCCCTGTCACTTTTTTAACCACCAAGGGACCATGACATGCACAAGAAACCTTAGCCTTCCACTTTAAATGTGCAAATTTAATATAAAAATTCTCTCACCTGTCTTAAAGCAGGGTTGGACAATCTTTTGCTTGCTGCACATTTTAGGCTTCAGCTCCCATAATCCCTTCCCACTTGCCATACATAGTGCTTGGACTCCTATGAACTGTTCAAAAGATCTGGACAGTCTAACCCCACACTGTCTTAAGACACAAAGCACTCTTAAAAATAAGTATCCTCAGTGCCTGCTTTAATGATGCAGGCAATGAGTACCAGGAGTACAACACTACCTTCCATGCATTAGGGTGAATTTTTCAAGGCCACCCCGTGTAGGAAGGCTGTTACATGCAAAATGGCTGTGCCACTATACACAGTGTCACTGAATACCAAAGGGATATGTTTGATTCAGGATCCTCACTGACCCTTTGCTGAAAAACAGGATTTGATTATAAAGATTGCTCAGTGAGATGGGTCAGATTCCAGAAGGAAGCTTAAATTTGGGAAAATCTCTGAGAAGAAAGCACTTAACAGTAGCTTTGACAAATGTGTAAACATGGTGTTGGCTAGAAGGACCACAGTAATAACCAAATAATGTCTCATCATTTTTTTAATTTCTTCCAACCCTGCACAAACCAAATTTAATTAATCAAATTGATATAGAACCTGACAAGAACTTTTTGACCTTGTGATTACCTAATATTGGCTGGTATCCTGTTAGTGACATGCATAACCAGTGTGACATATGTAACTAATGTATACATTGCATTATGCATGTGAGTGAATATAGCAAAACTGCTCATTGTGATTGTGCATTGCACATTGCAATTGCGTACCACGCATCACACAGCACCACCCAGTCATTGATCTGTTCCACATAGTGTTGCTATTCTGCATGGGGGTTGTGCAGTGCTGTCAGGGACTCAGCATGAAATATTTGTTTGTTTGTTTGTTTGTTTGTTTGTTGGGTTTTTTGGGTTTTTGTTTTTGTTTTTGTTTTGCATAGCTAGGCTTTAGAGATAGATCGCTTTGTAGTCACAATGTAACCAGTGCTAATTACTGCTTGTAACAACGGATTGAATATCAATCGACCTGCAACAGTGTATTGCATTTCAATGGTGAGGAAAGTCCAGCTTTGGGGATTAAAGGCTCCAGGTGTGAAGCTGTAACACTCAGAGGCACCTGGTCAGTAGAAACAGGAAACATCAAGGACAGATAGTATGCAATCCCAGGAAGACATCCTGAAAGGGCAGATAAGAAAACCTGGGAAGATATTCGGTTCCCAAGATCAAAGTACGTAAATATCCGCCTTCCCTGGGAACCATTTGAGGTTTGGGAAATGGGGTAATGTTTATGGGCCCACCAATTGAAACTGTTCATGCACAAAAGTATCTGCTTCTATATAAATTGATTGCTAACCAATGTACCTCAGCTCTAGCAACTTTTCAAGCTGCTATGCCATTAGTTATACTTCAATAAAGCATTGTTGCTAAAACTCTGAGTGTTTCTTGGGGAAAACTAGTTAGCCAGCAAATGACAAGTGCTGGTGTAGCATACCTCTGCTTGCAGATATTTATGCTATGCTGAGGGGATGTTGGATTGCAGCCAATGAGTGTTTTCCCCACTGAAATCAATTGGAAGATCTTTGAACTTCTATTTCTTTTAGTGATTGATTATTGTATACCTTATATATCTTTTACATAATATCAATGATATTAATCATATATCAATATGACTACCATGTTCTTTAATTGTGAGCCCCTTCTATGACCTTCAGCTGAGAATCAGGTTAAGAGATGAGATGAAAGAATGAATCAATTCATTCAATGTAATTTGTCAATCAGTGCTAGAATTAATAAATTCACATATTGGAGGGTGTTATGTATACTATGCCAGAATTTTCAATTCACTTTGCCTTCTGTCCATGCTGTATAATAACAGGGAAGACCCAAATGTTTGTATAACCAAAGCAGCAACATCCACATACAAGAGATAAGTTTCTGCAAGCTTGAAGGAATCCTACAATTTTAAAAGTACAAATAAATCATTTTAAAAAACACCAGAACTTGGAAGTAAGTACATCAGGGTTGAACTTGCAAACAGCCCAACAAATCTGATCAGTCAACTTAAAATGTGAAATATTTGTGGTTGGCAGATAAAATGAAGTAACTTGTAAAAAGGTATAGCGGTGTGTCTGGTTTCCTGAGCAGAAGCACTCCTACAAAAATTTTTCTTTTTACAGGTCGTATTTGTTTGTTTCATGCTTTTTGATTTCTTTCTATATCTTCTTTTATTCAAAGATCAAATATCAGGTGGAAAGGCTGACCTTCAATCATCACATGTGGATCTACCTGGAAAATTACTTCCTGCAACTGGTGAACAGTTTTTGTCTTACGGTAAGATTAACTTTTAAATATGGGGGGAAATCTATAGACCTGAATCCTGCTGATAGTCCCACTAGAGCAGAGGCACTGAATCAATTGCTGAATCAGCATACAGGTACATCCCATTGATTCAATGGGATTCCTCTAGCTGGGAAAAACAATAAGATTAAAGGCTGCTGTCAATGACATTTTGAGGATCACACTGGTGAAGAGCTGCATGAATCTCATAAAACAAAACAAAAGCCCCAAAAGCAAGAGGCCAAGCTATGAAATAAATTGCTCTTCAAATTATTTTCAATATACAGATATAGCCTGCTCCTGGAGTCTGACAAATTCAAAGGGTTTCCTGGAAGTCTGTTGCAGACATAGCCGGCATCCTTGCCCAGGCTGCTGTCTCTCTGCCTGAGACATGGAAATAATTGTCCATAAATCCAGTCATATCCAAGTGGGCCCAAATGAATCACCAATCCATCTCATTTCTCTGGTTTCTACAAAGCTGCAGGCAATACAATGTTTAGGCTAATGGCTAAAGCGCAGGTGGCGGAAAACACATGGCCTTTTTCATGTGGCAAAGAATCTTTTGCATAAATAGCAGACAGAAGCAGTGAGTGGAACCACAAAGGCTTGCCGTGACCAATTTGCATTGCATTGCATCTTACAGATAAAAGCATTCACAGGCTTTCTGATTTGGCAGCCGTGATTGTGTCAGAGTTAGCAACAGACACAGCTAGAACTCTAAATGGTTTTGTTCTGTTAGTTCCACATTGCATGGACAACATGAAGTGTGGACAAGCTGACTGGGCAAAATGACAAAAAATATAAAATAATTAAATATATGTCCAGATGCTGTTGGTCTTCTGGAATGTTGGCTCCTAGAATGTATAAAACATTCACTTCTTCCTGTGTCAATGCTTTCCCATCTACATCCAGTTCAAGAAAGGACCTTCTCATGCATATTAGATTCCTTTGTTCCATTTCCTCTCTCTATTGAAAAGCCTGGGGAGGCAATGCACAGATGAGTGCCAATTGTACAAAGTTGTCACACAGAATCTTAGACAAATACAGACTGGTAAGCTCCAGACTCTATGAAATCAGGTGAGACAAGTGAGTGATTGGACTCAGGCCCCATTGGTTTCAATGGGAACAATATTTCTGCTAACTTTGCCTGGATCCACCTTTGTGTCATGAGAAAGAGCCATGAGATAAACCAAAGAGCTATCAAGTCCAGCATTCTGATTACACGGTGGCCAACCAATTATTTATAGGGAATTTTCATCAGCATGACACAAGTGCAATTTTAGCCTCTGCCTCACATTCCCTGGCAACTCATACACAGAGACCAAATATTTCTGATACTGGAGCTGATATATAGCTATCCTGATGAATAGCCACTATTGGCCCCACCCTCCATGAATTTATCTAATACCTTCTTAAAATCTGCCCAGTTGACATCTACCATAACATCTTCTTGAATTAAACTGAATGAAATGAAATGTCATTGAAATGTTATTACCCTGAAATCTTACTGTGTAAATACAGCATGATGATGATCTAAGAATGCAAATGACATATGTTGTCTTCAACTATAAATACTGTGGAAACTCAGATTATGCTCTTTAATTTAGAGACAATTAATTACTTCTAAATGTCCATTTTTCATAGGGATTCAAGAAATAGAAGTAATTTCTTGTGTTGCTGAGAAATACTAGCTGCCATTCAGCCAGTCAATGTATTTTGTGCATGCATGCCCCAAGATATATACAATACCGTATGTGGTACTCAGACCTGTGAACAACTCACTGCCTCAGTAAAGCATTAAATGCTACGCACATGTCAAAGACTCAGCTTATTTGCTGGCAGATCCTAATGGAATAAGAATCAAGAAATAGTCTCTCTCAACTCATCTCTATACTAAGAAACCATTTTATTCCTTAGGATGCCTTGCAAAATAGTATGTTAATGCAAATGTTTGTACTTTCAATAGGCTTAATAGTAAACACTACTGCTGATTTTGTGGCATCTTAAGACTTATATTTACCCTGCGTTGCCTGGGGTTTTTATTTTCCTTTTAAGAACTCACCAAACTGTCTTCTCCATTTCCTGTAACTTTGCTCCATATTTCCCAATGCAATCTGTATTCAGAGTTATTTACATACACAGTTTGGGTTCTTGAGGGAGTACACTGTCCTCCTCCTTGCTGCTAGGCCTCATGTCCATAGCAAGCCTGTTTCTGTACCTGTAAATTTCCCCCATATTCCCCAATCCAGTCTGTATTCGTAGTTGTTAATGTACAGAGCAGTCGCGTAGGGACGGCGGGGAGCAGGGAGGCAATTCGCCCTGGGTGGCAATGTTTTAGGGACATCCCAGCCCCTAGCCATGCCCCGCATATCTTGGCCACATCCCCATGCACAGTGACCATGCCCCTCGCACCGTAGCCTTGCCCCTCTCCCACCGCCCCTCCACACACTCCAAGCTCTGCCACTGATACAGAGGTTGGGTTCCTGCGGCAATGCACTGTTCTCCTCTTGTTGCTAGGCATCATCTCCACAGCAACTGGCCTATTCCACTACTTATAACTTTTCCCCATAGTCCCCAATCCAATATATGTTGTCTGGTGACAATGTACTGGCTTTTTCTTTCTGCTGAATTTGTGCAATGGCTTTACATTTTTCTGGAAGCATTTTTTGTTTTAAATTTCAACTTTAAGATTCCCTTCATATGGAACCCATATGTGAGATGAGAAGACCTTGTAACTATGGCCATTTCTGCACTACACTGTTATAGTGCTATTATTCCACTTTCAGCATCCTGTGGAATTCTGGGGTTTGTAGTTTACTAAGGCTGAAGAGCTGTTCTGAGAATTCTTAAATGCCTCTCCTTAAACTACAAATCCCAGGACTCCATAGGATGTTGAATGTGGAATAATAGCACTATGACAGTGTAGTGTGGAAATGGGCTCTGTTATGTATGTCACTTCAATTTTTCTCACATATGCCTCCCAACTGTTTTCTGGCATCCTTATGGATGGTAGGCCTCATCTCCATAGCAACCAGCCTGAGGTCCAAGAGCTCTCAGCTGAGAATTCTAAAGCCCCTTCCCTAAACTGCCAAACCCAAGATTTCATAGAATCATCACAGCCAGCCAACCATATGAGATTTTCTTGCCTCATGCAGCCAAACAAACTCACAAACATTGACTTTTATATAGCAGATGGCCTCTTACAGTGAAATTACAGTGAATTGCAATGAAAGACATGATCCAGTCAGAATGAAGCCGTTTAGCAATTTGAAATCTCATTAATTTCGGGAAAAAAGAGTGAGAGATTGTCTTTTCAACTTGTGCTGATCTCATTTTGTGAAACCTGCAGAAAGGAAAAGTGTACTTTTGTTTGATGCATGCTCCTTCATATGTACTCTAATTATTGACACAGGATGATGTACTCTTTGATTAATGTTTTCATTATTGTCACAATTTTATTCTAGATGAAACCATGGTCATCATCATTATATACATTGCTTGCCTGATTCCTATCCTGGGAATAATCTTGTTGGCTTTGTTAAAGACCAGGTATTTTTTTACAGTTTGCATTTCTTGAAATCCAGAGGCCTCTCAGAGGAGATGTGTTCCTACTGTTTTCCAAGGCTTCTGAGAATTCCAGCATTTTCTCAGTGATCCCAAGGTGGTCAGGAGTCTTTTACACACATGCCCAAGAGAGGACAATCCAGACTACTTGACAGTGAACGTGCCAGGCATTTTGCAGATAAAATTGCTCAGATACACTCTGACTTAGATGCTATAACTGATACAGATCCAGTGGATGTAACTTTGGCCCCTGCTTATCCAGTGACAACGGATATTTTTTTATTTTTATTTTTACTTTGTGCAAACTGAGGATGTGGGTCAAGATTCTTGGAGAGATGAGATCCACCACATATGTGTTAGATCCTTGCCCTTCCTGGCTTATTAAAAAGAAAAGCTATAGAGAGACTGGTTCAGCGGGGGTAGAGAGTGGTTAATGCTTTGCTGAAAAAGGCAGAGTTCCAGCTTGCCTGAAGGACGCTATAAAAAAAGCCTGCTCCTGGATCCCATCATTCTAAGTAATTATCGACCACTAACATTCCATTTTTAGGCAAAGTTCTGGAGTGTGAGGTGGCCTCCCAGTTGCAGAGGTTCCTGAATGAGATAGATTATCTAGATCCATTTCAACCTGTTTTAAGGCTTGGTTATGGAACAGAGACAGCGTTAGTCACATCAGCTGATAACCTATGCCAGGAGCTAGATGGGGGAGTATGTCCTGGTAGGTTCTGCTGGACTTCCCAGCAACTTTTGATACCATCAACCAATGTATCACCTTGGGTTGTCTTGCTAGGATGGGACTTTGTGACAGTATTTTACAGCAGGAGTGAACCCAGGAGGGGTGAACATAGAAGTTGGTATTGAGGACTTTCTGCTTGACTCTTTGACCTTAGGCCTGTGGTGTCCCCCAGGCTCAGTTTAGTCTCCCCTGCTGTTTAACATACATGGGAAACCACTGAGAGAGGTGGTCCAGAGTTTGGGGTTTGGTACCATCAGTATGTGGATGACAGCCAATTGTATTGCACCTTTCCACCACAAGCCAAGGAAGCTGTTTTGCCTGTCGTCAATAATGAGGGCAAACAAATTAAAATTTAATCCAGACAGTCAAAAGGCAGATCAGGAATAGGGATTCAGCCTGTGCTGGAAAAGGTTACACTCCCTCTGAAGATACAGATACATAGTTTGGGTGCACTCCTGGATGCAATTCTGAGCTTAGAAATGTAGGTCTCAACAGTAGCTAGGAGTGCACTTGCACAGTCAAAGCTTTTGTGCGAACTATGGCCATTTCCGTACTACACTGTTATAGTGCTATTTTTTAACTTTCAACATCCTATGGAATCATGGGGTTTGCAGTTTAGGGAGAATTCTCAACCAGAGAGCTCTTGGACCTCAGGAAACTACAAACTCCAGAATTCCACAGGATGTCAGAAGTGGAATAATAGCACTATAACAGTGTAGGGTGGAAATGGCCTATGTATGTTCCTTGAGATGTCAGATCTGGCCATAGTGACACATGCCTTAGTTACATTCTGGTTGGATTACTGTAAAATGCACTCTACATGGGGCTGCCTTTGAAGAGTGTTCAGAAACTTCAACTGATCTAAAGAGCTGTAGCCAGATTACTAACTGAGACTGGCTACAGGGAACATACAACTCCTTTGTTGCAACAGTGTTGCTGGCTGCCAGTCCATTTCTGGGCACAATTCATACTGCAGGTTTTGTCTTATCAAGCCCTATATGGCCCATGTCCAGGCTATTTAAGGGATGGTATTCTCCCTTATGAACCAGCTTGTACATAGAGGTCTGCTGAAGGGACCTTTCTCCCTGTTCCGCCACCTTCACAGGTACATCTGGTGGGAAGAAAGGAGAGGGCCTCCTCAGTGGCTGCCCCCAGGCTCTGGAACTCTCTTCCTTGAGAAGTTAGACAGCATGCTCTGTAACTTCTTTTCACAAACTTTTCTGTTCTGAAAGGCATTTCATGAGTGACTGTATAAGGCCCATCTCGACCTAAATGATCTCCTAGATCTTGATAAGTGCTGTGGTGGTGCATATATATGTGCACGTACATGCACATGTGGACAGGCATGTTTAATAATGTATATTTTAATCTGGTTTTAATTTTTGATTGTTTAAATCTCATTTTAACTTTTGTATCTTGTCAATTTTTAACAATGTGCTTTTTAATTATTGTAAGCTGCTTTCAGTCCCAAACTGAGAAAAGGGTGGGATAGAAAAAAGGAGAATAAAGATACAATGGAGGAGGAGCAGGGGGAAAACATAAAGAGTTTCACAGTTTCCATAAAAGCAGAAAGATATGTGATGAGTGAGGAATATATGTGAAGCTGAGAAGATGAAAATTAAATCATATAAACTGAAAGAAAATTTATTGCAGAACTTGGGGAAAAAGGGTATACTTACTGAGAGGGTAGGGAATTGTCATTTCCCCAAACTTAATTCTTCCAAGCTGTGATATATTGAGTTTTTGTGTCTTACTGTTGTTTGGATGGTGGAGGTGATGGTAGAAGTAATGGTAGAAATAGGAGTAATGAGGCAGGATGATTTACACTTCAGCAGGAACACCCACAACTCCACCTTCCTAGAAAGTAAGAGAGCAATCTAACGATGCTAAGTGTTTTCTGATCCCATTTTAGGAAAATGTGTGCTTCATTTTTTTCTGGACCTCGAAGTGTTTAATAGTGATGGGACAGTAACCCAAAGTTCACAAAGTAATTGATGGTAGCTATTGATTTCAGCTTCAATTAGTCTGACTAGCTCATGTTTCATGCATATTGAAAATGATGTTAATACGGCATGTCTGTTTGTTTTCAGAGCGTGTACAACTGCTTATCAGCCAAGATCATTTCACCGGCTCATTTATCTGAGAAACTCATGATACCTCAAACAACCATGGAGCACCAACTGTGTCGATAATGCTCTTACAGGTTCTTCTCATTTGGAAAGCTGTTTTGTATATATACCATGAAAAATCTCTTAAAGAAAAAAAAGAGAAAAGGAAGATCTGTAAAACTCTTCTGCCTCTTCAGTAAACACTGGGCAACTTACCACATGTAAAGCCACTTCTGTTGATGCACTTCAGACTGAGACACTGTGAATGGCAAACTAACCCTGAAATATCTAAAGGCAGAACTTCATGTTATCTTTGTAAAAAAAAAAAAAATCAATTAAAACATCTTGTTCCCCAGTCCAGTGTTCTAGATAACATAAATGACTTTTACTGATATCATTACATTTAAAAAAAACAAAGCTAGCACAGTGGTCAAATAAGTTAACTCTCCTATGTAAACTGGTACTGGTAATGTATCATGAACAGTGATGCATTTATTTCAAAATACACTTTTATATCTAATGAGACAAAATAAAGAAATGGCAGGAAAGAAATGCGGGAAAAATTTATTGCAATAATTTTAGACAAGATGTATCTGTAAAGAAATGGCAGAAAAAAGGAAATCTAGCCATAAATTTAGCAAGCACTGTTCTGTATTCCAGTTTACAAAGTTAGCTAAATTTATAAAGGCTAATGAAACAATCCAAGAATGGAGTGGGGGGAGAGAATTCATATATGTGAATATTTCTTCCTTTTAAAAGAAAACCTCACTAGCCATATGGCATCCATTTGTTGTAGAGATAAATCATATCTGGAACACATATGGCAAAATATTAGCACCCAAGCTATCCCCATTGTGTTCCTCTTTGTTTACAAGAGAACAAATTTAAGCAATAGCAGAAAGGTAAAAGTTCCATCAAATTAAAAATCAATTTATAAGAGGGAAGCCCATGAATTTAGAGATCTTGAAACATAAGCTCCTCTTGGGTACAAAGGCTGCAAATTGTCACATTCTTTAAGTGCTGTATAAATCCTCAGGGATGCCAGGAACTCTGACTATTTATGAAATCTACAATCATGAAAATAGTATTAAAGCAAAAGGATATATCCCAAACTTAAAGAATGTTGATAGAAGCCTCCTACAGATTACCGACTTAGCACTGATATTACCAAATCTCAGTGACATAAAATTTGGTGGATGCCAGGATGTAAGTTTATTTCAACAATGGTGTGAGGATGTACACTTGAAACGTACTTGGTATCCATGTCCTCTAAAAAATACAAAAGATAAATAAGGACAGCCCATGTAGATGTTGGACTGAGTGTAAAGACAGCACATTAGACCACATTCTTTGAGAGTTAAGAAACTCTAGGAAGAAATATTAGAATGAATAAATAGCACGGACCATTCAACACGTAATTTTCATTTACAGATTTTGGTCATTTTTTAAGAGAGTGTACAGTTATCAAAGAATGCATCTCAATATTATGGAGCATAGTAAGAAGAGGGATATTACAAGGTCTGACACCAAGAGAAGAGTTAGGCAGAGTGTGGACACTGGTGGTCTCAGAAAATCTAGCCATATTAGTTTGTGGAGAAGTGAAGCAATCTGGATGGCATTTCTTTTCCATATCAATGAGATGACCTCTTATCACATACTACCATACTTCCAGCTGAGAGGCTGGAAAAGTATCTTTCAACAAACGAGTGCTATCCAGTTTAACGGTAACACTATGGCCCTTTTCGCATGGCGTTTTTAAAGTGTATTAAGCACGCTCCTTCCCCCTTCACAAGCCGCTGTACCGCATGACGTTATGGCCGACCCGGGGGCTCTAGGACCGTGGGTAGTGCTGAGTTGCGTCCTTGTTTGTATCACCTGAAAAGGCAAAATTTTACCTCCCCTTGTGTTCCTCGACGTGAAAAAAGAAAGCGGGCCTCGAATTAAAAATCAATTTATAGTAAGGAGCCGGTAAAGTGGGCGAGATCTGGCATGAGCTGCCTGTCCGTACACAGCCAAATTTCCCAAGTGGAAGCCCTGCCCGGACCCAGGATCCTCTGCTATTGGTAGAAACACTCCTGAAAATGTTTAAAGCAACCCGGATTATCCCAACTGAAAGAATGACAGCAGCCCCCAGGGTTGGCTGACTTACTTTTTTAAAATAACAAAATTTGGTGGATGCCAGGACGGAATTTTATTCAAAAATTGGAGGAGTCCCTTGCTACTTGGTACCCTGCCCTTGGGGCAGCCCGATGGCCTGTTGGCAGATGTAATAGACTTTAAACCCAATTCTTAGAGCTGAAAAATCAAAGAAAAAGAAGAATAAACCCACTGCCAAATTTTAAAAGGGCTGGTGGAAGCCAGATAAAAGGCATCCATTTGGGCGTAAGAAGAACGACATGCGGGAAAAAGAAAGGCACCCAAGGAAGGGGCAGGTGTCCCTGGTGTCTCAGAAATGCCTGCTTTTTGTGGAGGGGTGCAAGCGGCTTTTTCTTTTCGATGTCATGTGATACGCACTCTACCAAAAATCAGCTAAGGGGGAGCTAAAAAATGCGGAAAACGGTCCTATATCTTCATAGCTGCAATAGTAATTCAAGTAATTACCTCTGCATGCAAAATGATCCTCTACCCTTGATGTATATTTCCTGTTTTGGTAGAATAATGCAGAGGGAGTGGGGAGCTAATGTAATAAGATTCATACATTTAGTATTGAATATTTCACTCAAGTTTATTCAATTAAAAATGAATTTAAAATGAAGTCAAGGGGGTATTTGCAGGGGAGAAGAGACCAGAGAGGAAAAGGGATGTGTTTTATAATAACAATATAAATTACTGGCAATTTGCTGCCCTATAATGACACCCCAAATCTGCTACCTAAGGCAACTGCCTCACTATGCCTAACTACTGAGTCAATGGTGTTCCCAGTAATATGTATTTCCCTACCTTGTCTTATTCAGTTTCCATACCTAGAAAGGGCCAGTACTCATAGGAGCTGCAGCAGTACATATTCTTCCCATGACAAATGGTCAAGTTAATTTGAGAAACTCAGGAGCACACATGGCACAAAGACATGTTGCAGCTTCTCTCTGTTTAACCTTTTTCCACGGCTTGATGAAGGCCTTTGCCAGAACCCCATTGTGGGCTCCTTCTTTATGACTGTGCTGTCTTTTTACCACGGAATGGAAAAGAATGATGCTGAAAGTTGGTTTCCATAATGGTAATTGGGGTAATTTGAATATCGATTCTCAGAAGTTCATCTTTTGATAGGGTGATTGAAACACTATGTATATGCCTACTGTTTGACATGTAGTCTGCCCTATAAGAATTGTATATAGCTTCACAAACAACAGATTTCCAAAATGTTAGGAATCTTTTTGATAAAATACAACAAAATTCCAAATCCATGCAACAGTAATACCTTTATTGGGCCAACTTAAAAATGCACAAATTACATCATGCAAGTTTCTGAAGCTCCACTGGCTTCTCCATACTACACATACATGCTCTTGGAAGTTACTTTCCTGCTGCTAATGGATTTGAATTTTTATTGCCTGTCCTTTACTGCCCTTTGTCCCCAGTCCCCACATGGCCAAGTGGTCTCTGGCAGCCTGATATCCCTCCAGACCATCTTAACTGGCAAAAGAAGTAACATCTGAAATGAAATGTGGGCCTGTGACTCTAATCCTGTCACTTTTTCTTCTCTTGTATTTAACACCTTTGCCTGATGGAGAAGCCAGTGAAGCTCCAAAAGCTTTGAAATCTTGTATGATGTATTTTCTGTATTTTTGGTTGACCTAAAAAGATATCACTGTTTTGTGGATTTTGTTGTATGATGCTCATGAAAGATGCTTTTGCATCTGAAATGAGTGCTCTATCTACCACTTAGTTATGGCCTTTCGCCCATGGTTTCCTCCTTTCCTCACTGTCTATCTTAACAATTGTTTGGCCAAATAAATTCCAAGTTGCATGATGCCCATTCTAGTGGGAGAAATGGCTTAACCAATGAAGAATGGTTAGCAGCTTTCCCACACACACATCCCATATATTTTTGATGTCAACTTAATCGGGCACAGTGTTGGAATTCCTATTAGCAAGTAGTGTTATACCATTTACATGTGCTATTAAACAAAAGCACAAGCGCTGTTACAATGGTGTGTGGGTCAACTGTTGAGAATGGTGAATCCTCAAATTGCTGAATGCTGGCTATAAACAATACCCTGTAAATCCATTCCTTCAATAAGAAGAAGAAAGCATAGCTACAAGTAAAAAAATGGAAAGGAAGCATAACACCCTTAAAAAAGCAGAAGTGGGACAAAATGATAAGTTATGAACATCCTCCACTGAAGATGCTGCTGTTGTTGTGTGCCTTCAAGTCATTTCTGATTTATGGTGGCCTTATCACAAGATTTTCTGGGACAGAGTGTCTGTGATGTACCGAAGGTCACCAAGTGAGTTTCCATGGCCAAGCAGGGAACTGAACCTGGTCACCAGGGTTGTAGTCCAACACTCAAACCGCTACATTGCTCTGGTACTTGGGGCAAAAGAGGCTTTATAATAACTTACTGTAGGAACAGAGAGAAGGTTGATTCAAATCTACTGGTAATCACTTCTGACATCCAACTAACATCTGACATCTAACATCATGATAATGACATCTAACTGTTACCCTGATTTCTGGGGGTCCCGTGAGGGACACCTAAGTGCACTCCAAATATTATAAAGTTGGGAATTAGCAAAGAGCACAAGCTAGCACTACAAGAGTCAGGGCAACTTAGGAGATCTTTTACCCAGTGTCTACGGGGCAAGGCCCAGTCAAGGAGCAAACCAAAGTAAATAATAATTGTTGTTTTTATTGATATACAGTCAAACACGTGTATGCAATATACTCACACAGAGATCTATAGAAATAAAGGTTGGAGATGGATAGAGGGATTTTAAGAGGATGTTTTGTATGGGAAATACTACACCTGTCCTGAAGCCCGGGTAGTCTGAAGAAAAAGGTCCATAGCAGAGGAGATTCTCAGCACGAGCAGCTGAGGGGAAAGCTCATTGAACGAAGCACAGCAAGGCAGGATGGAAGCCAAGAGTGATCCGAGGAAGCGCTCAAAGTCAGGGGGTCTTATAGGGGAAAATGTGGCCGCAGGCTAGTCCATTCCCAGGGATAACAATGGGTTTCGGATTGGAGACAAAGCCTCCGAAAGGTCAGTATTTTGCATGATTGATATGACAGAGTTGTCAATAAGTAGCCAGTATGCAAATGCGGAGTGCTTGACAATTGAATATTCAGCTCATCAAGCTGCCTGCTCGGGGCAGGGAGTCCTTTGTAAGTAGCTGCATACATAATTTGGTACTTGCCTTGAGGTCTCCTAAGCGGCAGTCTGGCTATTTCTGGCCTGCCTGTATTTGTTGGGAATGTTTCAGGTATTGTCGGCCATGCCTGTCGCGCTGTGTTTGTCTGGGGTGCCTCGCAAGCACGTAGAGAGGAATAGGTAAAGAATGCCAAATTATTGATATCAAATGATATCTAACATCCCACAAGTCCGGGCTAGAAACTACTGGTAACATAACGATCTAACAACTAACATCTGACATCCAACTTACACTAGCAGTAACTAAAACAACTCCCACCCCAATTAAATTGCTGGAACAAAGAATTTTAAGACAAGACCAGAAATAAGTTCCCCCTCAGCAAAAGGACCTGTGAGCTTAGTCGTAATCATAGACCACAAAGTTTGAGGACAAGCATGCGCTAAAGGCACCCTGGTCCTTAATTCTAGGTCTATGTCTGCTCAGCAGAGCTCGCACCACCTGGTGAGTATCAGGATACAGGAAAAAAAACAAACCCAAAACCCTAAATATGGCAATCAATCACCACCTCTTATTCTGATGGGATCAACTAAAAAAGTTTCTTTGGAGAATATTGAAACATGTCGTTTGGGAGGCTGGCTTGCTGTCTAAGAGAATTCTCAAGCAGTGTTGAGCATGTCAACTATTGAATGATAATGATGATTGTGATAATGGGAGAGGGGGAGGAAATTATGTCTGAGTAAAACCCACCTGAGGCTCTGATTCCTCTTGCCCTGAAGCACATGGGCATCACCGATAGTGTGTATCTACTGGAAAGCAGCATCTCTTTAATAACTGTATTCCTGCCATTCACATCAGTATCACCCAAACACTAATCCATATTTAGTCATTTATAAAGGCTGGTGTTGGCCAGGATGCTACAACTATCCTGCTTCCAGCTCTCCCTATTCACCCAAATGCAAGAATTTCATTGCTACTGTCAACAACTGAAACACAAGTCAGGAAACAAGTTACATTGAAAATTGTTGTTGCCTTTTCCATCCTCTGAGATTGTGAGGATGGCAAAGGCAAACCCCTCTGAAGAGATCTTGCCATGAAAACCCTGTGACAGGGTCACCTTAGGGTCACCATAAATTAGAAATGACTTGAAAATATACTGTCAAAACCATACACAGCAGATTTTGATTATTCTGGGCTGCTCAGAATCATCTCCTCCCTCCCTTCCTCTTCAGATATATACAGGAAACATTTTGGGTAATGATGTGTTATTACTGTAAATCAATGTTTAACACATCAGGAAATGGATATATAGGAAATGTTCTCCTCTTCCCTAAAGAGTGTACGGAGTACATAATCAAAGGGACCGAGTGAATTTTCTTGAGAATGATTACATATTACCTCTTTGGTTTGCTCTTTGGGTTTTCTGTTTGCAGATACCTATTTTTAATTGTCGCCATAATTGTCACCACCATTACTGTGCAGAGATGAGAGATTGCTCTGAAGGAAGCTGTCAGTTTTTCTAATAGAGTCTCTTGATTTGAATTAAGACCCTGTTTCTACTTGATCCACACATGGAGTTCCTATAGGTGTGGATTTCCTCTTGCATTTCTATGGACAGTTAACAGCTCTGAATTGGCAATCACTGGGGTGCACAGAGCTGCCCCATCCACTGACATGAATGGCAAAGTCCACACTTGTAGCACTTCTTGTTTCTGTACCTAGTAACTGTAAGAATTGGAAAGGTCAGAATATATGCTCCTTTGACGATCACTTTCATACTATACAATTAACAGCTCATGAACACTAATAACAGAAGTTAAAAGAAATGAATGGCAATCCAGGCACATGAACTGTGTGTACAACATGCATTTATGTATGCATTTCCCATTTCAGAGGGAATATGTACACTGAAGCCTGTTTTCACCATGTGCAGCCCACATTGGATTGGGGTGCTAAATCTAAGGAAGTCCTTTTTCTCTTGCAAATTGTACACAGACTTACTCAGAACCAAGTCCTGCTTTATCACTGAGAGTTACTCACAGCTATGTAGAACCTTAGAAATCTTATGTAAGCAATAATGTTATTTATTTGGATAAATATTAGTAATTGATTTATGTGCACTGGGAATAACAGGTAAAGACAAATGTAAGAAGTTGGGAAACTGAAATACTCCAGGGTTGGGTCCAAGTTTACTTGTGGAAACTAAAAGAGTGGAGGATCCAAACCATCTGGCACAGAGGCTCAAGGCAGGTCTCAGCATATTGAAGGGCCCTGACAAGGAGCTGTTAAGCCAGCAGCTTTCAGGGATGCCATATGCTGAAACCAGGCCTGTTGAGAGCTTTTTCCTAAAGCAGATTTGGTTATTCTAACTTGAAACATCCACACCAACAGAGAGAAGAAATTTACCTCCATTATTACTTGAAAGGGATTTGTTAACTGTGAATGATTACCCACTAAACTGGAACCACTGATTTTCCTTTTAAAAAAGAATGAGAAATAAATGTGCTCAGTATGGATTATTATAACCCAATAATGTCAACAATGGATGAAAAGGCAGCTGATAATTACTAAGGCTTTATTGGGATAGTTTGGTCACCTGTAGCTAACACATATTCCATTTTGTAACATATCAGGCTATTTCCTGGTGTTCTTTTCAATTCTTACTCTTACAAACACTATAAACCAGTGAAAACAAATAACAGAGGCATTCAATGAAACCACAATATGCTATAGTGTTTCAGGTGAATTATTTAATCAATGATATTTATCATGGTTCACAACGTGAGGTTTCTTTATTTTACATTCCTACTTAGAATAAAAACCTGGGCATGAGGAGAGAAGGAAAATCTTTTCTGATTAGAAAAAAACATGTAACTGAAAGTTGGTTTTAACAAAAATACATAAATAACTTTAACTTAACATGTTCTTAAATTTTGAACTTACAATATTATTAAAATATTTGTATAAATTAAAGCTACAAATAATTCTAAATTCTAAAATGTGTTGAAGAAGTACCTATGTACAATCTGAGCTGGGAAGTAACTAGTTACAAATAAACAGTTACTTGTAATTAATTGCCACAATTAAAAGGCATGACTAAGCCACATTGTGATTGTAATACAGAAAAGAATATATTCATATATATTTTTTGTAGTTTTAGTCACCTTTACAGTTACAGGTTGTGTTTGGCCTCCCTACTTAGGTGTATTTTGTACCATAAGCCAGAAGCTTAAAGAACTGTGGTTTTCAGAAGAAATACTTAAAGCAATGATTTTAGTTATTTCTGAATAATCAGAGATCAACAAGCTCCTTTTTAAAAATGTAATTATACTTCTAATTAGCTATTAACAGTTGTAACAGTTGTAACATATTATTTTTCGAAAGTAGCTTGCTGTGCTCTGTATGCAATACATGTACAAGGATTTGTTCCAAGACGGTGAAATTTTTGCTAAAGGAAAAAAGTGACACAACGCTCTGGATTTAGACAGCAGACTAGGGAGTCATGTGATTAAAGTTTATTTATAAAGTATTTCACATGTTGCTACTCTTGACACTGACAGCTCCTAAAGAACCACAATAATGGATGAAACTGTTGTTCCTGTGGATAAAGTGGGCTGTGCGACTATTGCTAGCAATGCGTCATTCTCTAGGCATTGCATATGATGGTACTACAGGTGGTGTGTAGAGCTGTGAATTTCTGTACACCCAGATGCCAAGAGAAGAGGGATGGGAACTTCACTGAAGGAATGTGTATCTTTATGTGTATGAGAGAGCACCTGTGATTCAGAAGGGGATCTATAGAGAAGCTGAATTGAAAATCTTGCCCCAGGGAACTTACGGAATGCATTATGCTCTAGGGCTCTTATGAAACAAATGTGTCAAAATGTTGTGGGGAGTGGGGAACTGGCCAAGTCCCGTTGTTACAGGCCAGGCTTATTTTGGTTGCCGGCCCTGAGGTCTGGAAACAGATTATATATATTATATAGATTATAATACATAGAATATAAGATATAATGTAAGAAGCTATGTGTCTAGAATGCACATATTACTGGGAACAAAGAGACAGGCAAATGCTGAGCAGAAGGCCCAATCACATGTGAACAAAGAGATGAGAACATTTGCATTTCTATCAACATCGAGCTATGAGATTTGACTGCTAATTATCCCCTAAACAGGTACAATGACTGATGTAATCTGAAGGAAGGCAGCCAAGAGCCAAGATCCTGCTCTTCACCATTTGTTTATATTTATCTCCAACAAGACCTAGAGTGACATCATATTTGAGATCTCCATTTTGATTGGACCAGAAAGGACTGCTGATAAGCTGGGTGGAGGCAAGGGATAAATCAAGATAAACCAAGAAGAGGCCGAAATCAGATTGCTTGTGCAGCCTCCACTGTATGAAGAAAAGGTTGTAAACAGCCTCCAAGCTGATAATGTTATTCCTGATAACTGATAAACTATCCAGACATGTTGATGAAAACCAATTAGGCTACGCTAAAATGGATATAAGGATATTTGTAATTATGTAATGGAGGTTTATATTGATATAACAATACTCAAGGATATTAACCCCCTTAGATGCCTGTTTAGATATGTGTAGTGCCCCAACAAATGAGATTGTATTCTTTGATAGATGTCATACAAGGGACAAAATTCTGTACAAGTTAAAAGATGTATGAATTGTCTGTTTAATGCCTTAGCAGACACTATGGAAAGTATGAAACAACCCGACACTATATATGTATGCCACATTTTGTAATATGATACAATGTAAAGCAAGCAATGTGCCCAGACATGGACATCTCTGAGTTTCTCCCTAAGAAGAATGTATAAGTCTGCATACCTATGATTGAATATAATAAATAGCCCAAAAGGTTATCAAAGAGCTTGCTTATTTTCCCATATAAGTATCCTGTAGTTCAAAGATTTAAAAATGCTGGAGTGTTGCTGTTAATTCTGCCTGTTTGGTTTTTCACCACCATCACAAGTTGGGTGTCCAGGTTGTCAGAAGATGATAGTGGGACCCCAGACAGAATCCAGATTAGCTGACAAATGGCAACGACCCTCAATCTCTCAGTCTAAAAAGATAGTGTAAAAATGTAACTTTTCCAAGCTCTATGTTAAATATATGATTTCAGGGAAAGCAAATTAATTAAGAAAATATCTCTAGTGGAGCTGTGAACAAAAGTGCACCATAAAAATATTAACTTTGAGGCATGAAGGGGTTAAAACAAATCCCTGTTGATTGGACTACATCATAAAGAAGTCACCGTTTTCAAAACAGTGGAGCTTACTGGATTGCATTCAGTCAACATGGCATTGCAATTTCATATTTCACAAATGGAGAAGTTGGGAGCTCTTCTACTTCAAGTAGTTAAGAGGCACTTTTTGATCCACAATTACAATGATGGATTTATGGCAGGTCAAAATATACTATGAATTATACACTTTGAAATTTGAATGTGTTTTCACTCTCACTCATTTTACTAAGAAAAAAAGCTATTGGGAAGAGACAAGCCAAATTACAAAATCACAGCTGGAAAAAAAACACCCTTGAAGACCATCTAGTAAGTTAGATCCTAGTTCAACCCACCTGTTGCTCAATATACACTCTACAAGGCAGGAAGGAGCCACATAAATCCCACAGATGGTTGTTCAGCTGCTCCTGAAGTACCTCCAGCAATGGAAAATCCACCACCTCTCAAGGCAGTATATCCCATTGCCTAACAGATCTCAACCTCAGGAAGTTTCTCTACAATTTTTATCCACTGGTTCTGTCCTATTCTTTGGGAGAAAATGGGAACCACAATGAAGTCAATACATTAAACCTTCCTCACATTATGAGTGTATCTGTACTACACAGTTGTGGCAGTTTGATACCACTTTAATTGTCATGGTTGCATCCTATGGAATCCTAGGACTTGTAGTTTGCTGATGTAAAAAGTTCTCATCTAGGGAGCTCTATTCCATTCCCCTGAGATACAGCACAAAAGTTCCTCAAGATGAGAAATCTAAGTATTCTCCAAACCTCAGTAGCATCAAACTGATATAATTGTGTACTGTAGACATTTTTTTATTATTTGATATAAAAGGTCATAGCTGCTATTTTCTTTTATTAAAAAAATCCCCCAAACCATTCATACAGTTATTAACCACATGAATCATACCATGTTTATTTTGACCAGAACTGTGTAAGGGAGTGATCCATCAAACTCTGCTACTGCGCATCATCCTTGCTTTCAACAATGCATGGCAGCACAGTCCTAAAATCCCCTAATGGAATCAAATGGAAATTGTATAGCAGCAGCTCAAAATGGTAATTTTCCCATTGTGTGTGTGTGTGTGTGTGTGTATTTTACCGGATGGGATAAAAGTAGATAACAATGAGTTTAATGTATGTAACAACTACAAAGGAGCGCCATCAATTTATAAAACCTGGCAAACTGCCATTTCTTACAAATTCTTGGAACAAGATAAAGTCATTCATATTCTTAACAGATGTCAACCATAGTAAAACATTACAAATATGCTACTCATAGTAAATCTGGGTTTGGCTCCCTGTTCACAGCATAATTGACTTGGCAAATGAAAAAAGATAATCTGGAGTAATAAAATGTATAACAGCAAGGCCACACACAATGATGGACCTCATAGACTGCTACAAATATTTATACAACACTAAAAGTCAGCTTAAGAAGTAAGAATACACTTACTATCTTTAGAACATGGCAGCCAGTTGTGCCCAAAGTGGTTTAAAATAACAGTTAATGACATGGGAATGGGGCCATTTAAACAGGGCCTTTAAGACATGTGACCAACACAAGCCACCAGCCCTCAGGTTCTGCAGCCCAAATCAAGCAACAAAAAAATGATGGTCATCTTCAAAGTGTGCCCAAACTCATTTAAGATGGTGACTAATCCACTCTACATGGTTGAGGGACTTTTCATTCAATTTTAATATATGTGGTTCATCTATCTCCCCTTGAACCTTCATTTTTTACGTATTTCCAACATAGCAAACTCACCGTGCTGTGCCTTTCCTCATGCCACTCTAGAAAAGGTAAATATTTTTCCTGAAATACAATCTTCACATACTAAGGGTTGAAATTTATCATATCTTAGGAAAGGTTTTATAAATCTCAAGTGAAGACACATTATGTCAGTTATCTATTTCAAATTTGATCTCAGTGTGGATAATCTTTCTCAGTCAGGCTGAATGTTTTCTAAATAGCTCAGCTGATTGCACCAGAAAGCACATGTATGTGTGTTTCCCTAGAAGAGCAGGGGAATGAATGGAAACCCAACAAGGACCTGTGGCATTGTAAAAGACTAAAAAATATAACATAAGTTTTGCAGTGTAGAGAACTACTTCACTTGACTCATATGTACTTCTGTGGTAAACATTCACCTTGAGTTATGCTCATCTGAACACCAAACATGCCCAATTTCTTGCTCACATCCATGAACAAGCTTGCATATACTTTTTATTTGTTCAGATAGGTATGCTCATTTGAACAGCCCCATTGGGCCCAGTCAAATCAGATGCTGGATGAGGCCGTGACAGTTTACAGAAGGGCAGTCTCCAAGGACTCCAAGGACAATGAGGCCTGAAGGTCACACTCTGATTTTATTACATACTGTATTATTCTCTATGCTAACATTTTCTCCTTCTGCTAAAATGGTGGTTTGCAATAGGTTTGCCACATGCATCTATAAACAGGCAGAGCACACAGAGGGCCAAATATGTAACTTTTAGAAATCACACTACTTCTTCTGCAGCTCAACCACTGAAGGAAGCTTGCGCTACTTTAGAATTTGTATTCTTGTTCAAGGCTGTGCAGATGAAGTTACCAGCTTCCATAACCTTATAAAGATTCACACCCTAAAATTGAAAGAGAGAGACAGAGAGAGATTATTTTTACCTGTAGTTATCATGTTACTGAAACTTGTATTAGACTCAAGACCATCACAATCTAAGGTAATTTAACATCTTTATATAACCTGACATTTTAAACTCTGTCTATTAGTGCTCCTAAACCATGCAGTCCCACAGCACTCTATTTCCCCCTTGTGCTTTTCTACATGAAAATGCTGGATGAGAACATTGAGAGGTTTGTTGTGTCAGCTCTTGACTCTACCTTTCTCATCCACTTCATTCTAAACTTCCCAGAAGTTTCTGAATTCATACATTCTCTAATAAGATGGTGAGATATAAAAGTCGTTGAGAATGAAGTGTAACAGTACTGCCTAGTTACACTATTAAGAGGACAGCAAAATCTCAATGTTATTGACACACAAATGCTATAAAATATATAGTTAAGCACCTTAAGTCATATGGTTGTCTCTTGGAAAATTCTCACAGATGTTCTAAAACTGTAGAACCGAGCTGACCCTTGTTATTATACACTAATCTATAAATATGTCCAATCCATTCTTCCTTCAGTTCACTGATAATCTGCCTAATCATGCCGAACATCCTTTTAAAAGACACATTAACTACTTCTCTAATAGCACTGCTGGAAACTCGAAAAAGCATTTCACCCATTGTATCATTTTTCAAAGTGATTTCAGTCAACAAAGCAAGAACATGAACACTGAAATGAAAGGAAGCCAGGAGACAGTTCAGATCAAATGTAAACAAAAAACAATGTTTCATTTCGGTCAGTGGCTCCTGTTAAATGCTAGCAAATAGGAAAATAAACTCATAGACCTGGAACGTAGGTGTCATAGTAAAGGGTTACATTTATTTGATTGTTCTTGTCATTGTTTTTTAAAGGTGATAGCCTATCTTGATGTAGATCCTAACCCTGGCAGTACTGGTTGAACATGCAAAAGCTCATTTCTATACAGATGAGAAACTTGCGGGGGCGGGGGTTAAACAATCCATCCATATGAGTCTTTGTTGATTGTAATGTCTTTTCCACTGAAGTGTTAATGCTTGAAGTGGCAGGGAAAATATTACCCATAGGAAATACTACTAAGTGATTTGTCACAGATGAGTTATTAAAATGCTCTCCCATGCATGAACCACTCATGAAAAAGCAGTTCCAATGCAGCAGGGAGAATGTCTAGAGAGTCCCTCCATGGATACATAGTTTGATTGGCTGACCAGCCAGAAGCAACATCCAGAGCCGGCCTATGCATAGAGGAGCACAGTGTGAGGATCTCAGTAGCAAAGCCAAGCTGGGCATCTTTGACCCCTACTGTACCCACTTAACTGAAAGATAAATAGCGTTCCTGGTGGAACGCTTTGATTATTAAAGACATAAATATCTGGATGGGGGGCGGGGAATATAGATAATGTGATGACTTGTGTGACTAGTGCAAAAGTCACAGAGGTCTAGAAAACCTGCTACATTGTGCTATGAAGTCAGTGCTCACGAAAATCAATCAATCCATTTCTCTTCTCCGTTTCTATTTCTCTATATGTTTTGATGTTGTCCAGGAAGCCCAGTTTAGGTTGAAGCCCAGGGCTTCCAGAGGCACAGTTTCTGAAATACTACTTATTCCCCACATTGGGCCAGCTAGACAGGTGAAGCTGAAGAAACAATACACAGAATAGATGGTAGAACAGGGAGCAATTTAGATTTACTAGCCACTGAGGATCTGTTACCCTTCGTCTTCAGTGAATGGTTTTATTATTTTCACTGTTTTATGCTCTTATCCTTTTCACCCACTGTTTTATTGTTATTGCTTTATATTCATTTATCCAAGGTGTCATCAAAAAGATTACTAGATCTGCACTGTACAGGAAGCGGCTATAGAAAAAAAATGTGCTTCGGAAATGGAAAAGTTGTTCCACTGAAGTCAACAAAAGGGAATATCAACATTCACGAATGAAATGCAAGACAATAACATTTTTAAAAAAAGAAGAGGAACAAAAATTCAAAACAAGATTCTTGAGAAGCACAACACTAAATACATTCAAATAATTAAAAACTAAATACATCAAAAGCATAGAAATGACTGGGGAGATGGTGGAACTACTTGATACCAACAGAGGTAAAGGTGTACAAAAGGAAGATAAAGAATCTGTAGAGAAGCTATATGAATTCTTTCCATGTTAACTACATTACAGAACACTTGTGGGGGTGAGGAGAAGAGACTAATGACAACTTCAGGAAAGGATTCTGAGAAATTTATATAAGTAATAGTGTCAAGAAATGAGTGTTTCATACCTTGTTGACTGATATAAAACGAACAAACCATAAATGACAATACCTAGTTAATTACATTTTATATATGGCTCCTTGAAGCTGACAGAAAGGCCATTTCTGCACTACATTGCTATAGTGCTGTTATCCCACTTTCAGCATCCTATGGAATCCTGGGGTTTGTAGTTTAGAATTTAGAATTCTCAGCCAGAGAGCTCTTCAGCCTCAGTAAACTACAAACCTCAGAATTCCACAGGATGTAGAAAGTGGAATAATAGCACTATCACAGTGTAGTGCAGAAACGGTCACAGTCTCCTGACAGTAACAGTGAAATCCCAAGCAAGTTTATTTTATTGTCTGCAAAACCAGCCTTTTCACAGGATTGTGCATACTAAATAATGTGACGTGTCCTCACATATTCAAAGTTACATGTCCTGTTCATTACAATAAATCATGTTTTGATTTATAGCTATCATAGCATGTATTTTACATCAGCTCTGTTACCCAACTTTCAGATTTTTTGAAAATCATGCATACTTCTGAAAATGTATGGAAAGTAGCTTACCGTATTGATTCCTAAGCCATTAAGCATGTATATCACATCTTCTGTGGCTACATTTCCCGTGGCACCTTTTGCATAGGGGCAACCTCCTAAACCAGCAACTGCAGAATCCACAACATGAACTCCCATCTGGAAAGCAATCACAAACACTGCCTTGTGATTTTTAATTAAAATGACAATTCTCAGTTTTAAAAAATGGCTAACATGAGTTGAGGATATTCTGTGTATTCTGTAAATCTGGGCAATTTCCTCTTAAATGTTTCAGATGCCATTTCTCCTCACTGCCTATACTACATTCATCCCTGTGCTTTGTGTACCTTATTTTAGACAGCAAATGCTTACACCTGGCATGGTTACTGGGTCCCTTCTCAAAAAAACTCAAAGTCATTTCTTTACAATCTGATCTTAGCAATCCCCCCTGAAAAAAACAACAAAAGGCCTCGAGTGCTGGTTGTTTCCAAAGCAGGCTCTTGAAGCCTTACAAGTGGCAAAACGCCATGCACTGAAATCACTGAATCTTAAAAGCCATCATAAATGTCTTTCAGACTATATAGCCATAGAGAATATGTGGATTTCTTCATGTTGATCTTCTATGGGGTGTGTGCGAAGATGCTTTCCAAGTGTTTCTAAAACAAAGCATCCCAATCAGCTGCATCCATCTGCTTTCTTTTGGCATATTTCCTCTATTGGAGTCTGGGGAAATGGGTTTCTTGGCACTTACAGTTGTGGTTCATTCATTGTGTGGGTTCCTTCAGATGTCTTTAGCCAGTATAATGTAAAGCTTCTCTTAAACCTGCTGTTACAAACAAATGGTTGCCCTTTGTCTGCAACACCCTTTGACCCACCAAGTTAAATCCAGTCAGTATTGGGTCCTGAAGGAAGTGCAATAATTTCCTATTTTCACAGTCCCCTAAAAGACACTGGAATCAGGATACTTATTAAGTTCATGGTGGACTGCCATAAATGGACTGTGAGACACATTCAACTTTCTGGGTTACAAAGCCAGTGAGTATACTGTCTGAGGCAGTTTTGGGAACTGCACAGCCCCCAAAAGTAATTTTTCCAATCTCTGGTCTCAGCCTATCATCACCAACAATAACTTTGAATGTTTTGCATAAATCAAAAGAGGAGATTTGCCTAAACATGTCTCTCCCCGCCACCCGCCCCACAAAACATGGGCTAAGTTAGAGCTGAATGGATCCAACTAATCAGCTATCTTCAGAAAATCCTGGAGGTATGATCCCAAACTGCATATTTGAACATTTTACTAGGAGTGGTTAAAAGAGCAATATTTATTTCCACTACTTCCACAAAAGGATGGCCTCCCACCTTGCAGAACTATGAGAATTGGTTCTCTTCTGAAGGATGCACTTGACTATCTCTGAAACCCAGTTAGACACACCCCATCTTGCCACATTAAGCAGCCAAGACAGGCAAGAGCCGAGCACTCATCAGTTTTCCAAGCAGTCATTCAATGTCCTCAAGGTCCACAGTCTGAAAGGCACCCTGGGTATACTTCCCACATCTGCTAGACACATGTACAATGTTTGATGTATAGAAATCTCTTCCAGAAAAAATACACGTGTACTCCCAGTTTAAGGGGAAGTTCTTAAATCTCCTCTCCATGAAAAAGGATTTTGCAGATTCTCATTTCTAATTACTATTTGTTGTTGTTTGCCTTCAAGTCATTTCCAACTTAAAGTGATCCTTATGGCTAACATATCACAGGGGTTTTCTAGGCAATATTTGTTCAGATGAGATTTGCCATTGCCTTCCTGAGACTGGGAGAGTGTTAGTTGTCCATTTGTTTTTTTTTTTTTTATCACTGAGAAGATATTTGAACTTTAGTCTCCCTGGTCCAACACTCAAAGCTGTACATCCTGCTGGTTCCTAATTATTATACTATGCAATAATGCTGGAAATACAGTTCATCCATGATTCCTGTATTCCTACTATTAAGTAAAAACACCTCTCTTGTAGTTGCTGTTTCCCTTCAAGTAATTTCCAACTTATGTGACTCTAAGGTGAACCTCTCATGGGGTTCTCCAGGGCTGAGAGTATGTGATGAGCCCAAAGTCATAGCACAGAGAGAAAGAGATGTCAAATTTAAATAGGAATTGTAGCAAAGACCAGAGAATGAACAATATGAGGTGTGGCTTTCTCCTCTTTGGATGGCAAACCCTTATGACACATGGCAAACTGCTATTTAAATTCTTTCAGAAATATTTTGCCATGAGAAACATAAGAACAAACCTTCACAGAGTGCATTATATTAGTTGTAGTTTTTTTAAAAAAAAACCTAAGCCAAAACAAGAACAAAAATGTTTGCCAAATTGTAAATAATTTGAAGTTTGACTGCATTGCTTTCAGTGGCTTGACACTGAGATGTATATTCAGATCAGTAATAGGTTTCAAGAGAATCCAAATTTCATATATGCTGGAGGATTTGATTATACTGCATCAGGCTTGGTACAGCAGGGGCCATTCCACACTACACAATTATAGAACTATGTTCCACCTTAATTGCTACGGCATCCTAGGAAATGTGTGTGGGGTATTTAAAATTCTCAGCCAGAGAGCTCCTCTAGTGTCTTGCCAAACTACAAACCCCCAGGATTCCATGGGATGTTGCCACAGCAGTTAAACTGGAACATAGTGCTATAATTGTGTAATGTGAAAAGGCCCCAACCACAGCAATCCTTAGCTTTATCCAGCCACCCTTCCTTGCTCTTACTGACCAAACTACACCATCTCCTGCATTTCACAAATGAAATGGGAGGCAGAAACTTACCTTGAAATGGTGGAGGGAGCCATGTCCCTACCCAGTCCACAGGTCATTCTTAGAAACTTGAAATTATCAATGCATTAGGGAAAATATTTTCGAACTCCTTACCTGTGGAAGGCCCTAGGTATGCAACGACACTAATGGATTTTAGGTATTCTTTTAAATTTTCAATTAATATTAGCCAGTTGTGCTAAAAAGAATGTTCCTTTAATGGTATTTTAAGGCAATGATGCAATATGTACTGTTTTTGTTTTGTGCCTTCAAGCTGCTTCCGACTTATGGCAACCCTAAGACAAATCTAGCATGGGGGTTTCTGGGGCTAAGACTGTGTGATGTGTACTTTCTAGAACTTTAATATGATGGTTAACATAAAGCGGTATTACAGTGACAGTAGCTTTTCTAAATCAGTTTGTGTGGGATTTTTAATTTGGCGAAGGTAAGGTAATTACTTTTAGAATTAAAACAAATACAAGAAAATACAAGAAAATTATCAAAATTATCAAATTTCTGAACTAAACAATATTACTGCTAATTCTGTGGTATATTTTTTATCCATTTTGTAGCTTTAGACTGATCTACATGCACACAAGATATACCTGAAGTTAATAACTAACTGTGCGTGTGCGTGTGTGTGTCTTCATGTCGCCTGTTGACTTATGATGACCTCAGGAATTTCGTAGGGTTTTCTTGGGCAAGGAATACTCAGAGGTGGTTTTGCCATTCCTTCCTCTCAAATATAGCCTATAGCACCTGGTATTCATTGGCGGTTTCCCATCCAAGTACTAACGTACTAATGTAATTTGGTTTTTGTAAAAAAAAAAAAAATCAATCAAGCTATTATTTCACTGACCACATGGTGGCACTGTTGTCTTAAGATGTGACATCTGAAATCTACATGTTAATGCTGGCAACGATAAGTGGTACCACATGTGAAGTATTAGCATAACACCTTCATAATGTTTTATGCATGCTTTTTTCTAAAAGTCCTTGCTGTCTACAAAACAGAAGACTGTAGCTGCATTCTCTAAGTATCCAAAAACTGATTCAGAAGCTCCACCACTGTACATTTTGGATACATGTACTCTGTACTATAGAATGAGTGTGGTGTAGTGATTTGAGTATTGGAATATGACACTGGAGACTAGGGTTTGAATTCTCATTCAGCCATAGAAACCTCCTGTGTGACTTTGGACAAGTCATACTCTCTCAACCTCAGAGGAAAGCAAAGGAACCCCACCCGCCGAACAAATAAGAAAACCCTATCACAGAATCACCATAAGCTGGAAACAACTTGAAGGCACACAGCAACAACTCTATACTATATATAGAAAACACATCTGAATATGTAACTTATCTCAGCTCCAAACAAATCCAAAGCAGACCAAATTCGCAACTCCTCTCCTTTTGCTGAGCATTCTTCCCACTTGTGATAAGAGGCCCTGGGCCTTAATTTTTTTTAAAAAAAATGTTAACAGCCCTTTTTTTATATATAGTGCTGGAACATTGAGTGAGTTTTCTAGACCTATATGCATTTTTCCACAGTATCCCAAATGGTAAGTAATTTTAGAGAAAGGAGAGGACAGAGCTATCCATTGTCATACTTTAGTATAGCAAGATGGCTACCACAAAACCCAAACGAAGCCCACAGTCATCACAGATTGACTGGACCCATTTATAAACTGTTTAATATATCCAATTAGCAGCAGTAGCAGCTCCACTACCATCATGATCCCCACCACCATCAAAAGGATTCTCAGATCTCAGATTATGGCTGAGTCTCAGGTTCTGTGTCCTGTTCTCCAATCCCCAAAGTGAGGGAGAGCAATCTCAGAGTGAGCCCATTGCTTTGAAAAAGTGTGTGTTGGTGTGTGTGTTTTCCCTTGGTTTTTTAAAAAATTTGAATGGCATACTCTGTACAGACCTGGCTGGCTTAGTGCAGTGTGCTCAATGAAATCACCAGGGATTCACACTTGTAACCTTCCCTTCGTAACCTTACCAGGACCTGCCTGCTGTACCATCATCACAAGGGGTCGTCCTATGTCTCACTGGCACTGAAATCTCAAGGCCTGGAATAGTCATGTTCTAGCATTCCTAACCATCACCATAATGGTTAAACCCAAAATATACAACACAAAATCAGAATGTATATTAAAATATTCCTTGAAGTCACAATAAAATCCTCTTCAAACTTTTTTTTTAATCACTGTAGAAAAGGTTGGACAGTACAGTACATCAATAATATGCAGTCTTGTGTAATTTTTTTAAAAAATATGCTACAGCATACTACAGTAGGTGCCTCTGGGATATGGATGGGAGAGGCGTCCATAAATGTAGGAGCTGCTATGGCACCAAACTACATGGTTTGCAGTAGATTGACCATTATCCTTTCCCTTGTATTATGTCCTTATTAAAATCAGGCTCCATGGTGTGCAGTTTGGCCTTGTATGCACAGCCAGGAATGTTCACACATTACAGTTTCTATGGTCTCTGATCCATTCAGAATTCAAAATTTTGAAGTCTGATTGGTTTCAGTGGCAGAAATTTAAGGATAGCCTTAAAACCAACAGTCCTTAAATGCGTTGACCTCTTGGCTCAACCTCTGAATTTAAAAACAACAACATGAAATGTAGGAAGTGTCCACATCTGCAAAAACCAATCCATCAACAAAGAAAAGTATTGAAATTAAATTAATAATTAGTGCCAGGCTGAAAACTAACCATCTCAGGCTCAGGTTTCATTTCAGTCTGTGGTTCATTGGATCATCAGGACAATACTCCATTTGTGAAACGGCAGTAATTCCAGTTGACTTCACAAGGTTATTACATGCACATTCAAACGCTTAAACATACTTCCATACCAAAGGGCAAAAGTCTGCCAGAATTTAAGCCCAGTCAAGTCTGATTCAGCTTAAAGGGAGAGCTGAGCATTGGCTTAATTCCCACTGAAATCAACAGGACTGAAAGTGCTTAATTTGATGATTCTATAACAAAGTTTTCTTAAAGCTCAGTCTCCTCAAAGCCAGACCATACAATTTGGTGGAAGTTATTCCCGGACTCCAATACTTGGCTAAATTTTGGTGAATCCTTTCCACAGTCAAGCTCAAAAGTCCCTGTTATGAGTGCCTGGATATGCACAATTTCCCTGAAGATGCTGCCTCAGTTGCAGCTGTTTGGACAAGGCCACCTTCCTAGCTTACCATGTCTCCACACCAAACATCCTACTCATCTATCAGGATTATCTGTTTGACAATGAAAAATTGCAGCAAATCTTTCTTAAAAATACAGTAAAGCCTGCAGACATCCATGGGGAACAGATGTTGCAACAATAGAACTTGAGGCTTAGACTGTCCCCAAACTTCTAGCTAACCCATGAATTCATCTTCCCTTGCTTCTTTTCCTTTGTTTTAAACGGACATCATCATAATACAAGCTGAATTGTAATTTTTCTTATTCTTTCCATAACCCCATGATAATACTAAGAATATTTGTTATATTGCATATCTTATAATTTATATATGCAATACACAATATATAAATTCCAAGTTGAATCCAGCAGCAGCAGTTTTGCCTCAGCTGAGAGCACCTTCACTCAGGCAAGTGAGGACAGGTCCTAGAATCTCCAGTCAGTATGGTGGCCATGCTGTTTGGGATTTCTAGTCTTCAATGTAACTTTTCCAAGTTCTTTTTTGAAATCCTGGAGGGGCACCTGGGTTTTTTTTTGGGGGGGGATGTTTTTAGTCCTTTGTTGCAGCTTTTCAAGGGCTCCAGCTCCAGAGTGGTGCTCTATACCTGCATTTTACTTTTTTCCAAAACTAATTGTGCAAATAGCATTATATCTTATTTGACCTTGAGGCATTGTAGGTGTTGTGTCATGAAGGGAAAAAAAAGTCTCAACTGCATGAAACATGCGAGAATGATTTTAAAACCTCTTTCCAATCTATGTCTGTTTAACAAATCCTTAAATACGAATGAAGATGGAAAATACATTTAAGCCTGCCTGTCCAGTTTAATGCTTTCCCTTGTATCCCCACAGATATATGAGCACAATTGTGGCTTTGATGGAAGACAGGAGAGAGCTGATGGTTACACTCTGGACATCCCTGGTATGGGCAGCCCACCCTGACCATATATAATGAGGGTCTGCCAGAATTTTAGTCCAGTGGTTCTAGACCTGTAGGTGTTCAGAAGTTGGTGGTCTTCAATTTTCCAAAGCTCCAGTCACAAAAGGACAGTAGTAAAGGATTGTGGAACTTTTAGTGCAACAGCATCAGGAGACACACAGGTTTGGAACTACTGTTTTATTCACCTTGGTGTATTAGTGGAAAGGATTATCTCAGGACTGAGAACCTGTGGCTCTGAAGACATTGTTGGACTCTGTAGGGACAGTGGTTCCCTTATCTTGGTTTAGACTGTAAGCCATCCTGAACAATTATTGTTTGTTCAATGGAGTGACAGGCAAAAATATTATCATTAATTAATTATAGTGCATGATTATACATATCTGCCTAAATCCTGTGTTTGATGAGACCTGTTCCCATGTATGTGAATATAAAATTTCCATGTGGTTATACTTTGACACCACTTGAACTGCCATCACTCCATCCTATGGAATCATGGGATTTGCAGTTCAGTGAGGGTCTAGAACAAAATTTCCCTAAATCCTTCATGATCCCAGGATTCTACAGAATAGACCTATGGTTAAAGTGGTGGCAAAGTGCTATAACTGTGTGAAAGAGACCTCAGTGAAGAAGGCAAAAACCCCTGTCAAGAGCATTAATTGGAAAAAAAATAAAGACTAAAATAAATCATGTAAATCTAAAGTCAAATTAGAAGCACCTTCTGGCATTTATGGCACCCGGAGAACTACACAGGTGCATGCTAGTCTTTGGCTGTATTTGGGAAACGGAGACAACATTCTTCTTTTCCATGCCATTAACTTATTTACAGCTGGACCTGGAGACATTCTATTTATCATCACAAAGTATAAAGCCAAATGTCCTTTCCTTTTTCTTTTCCTTTTTTCGGGAGCACCACAGATTAACAGGTTAGAATGTTTTCCACATGTCCATTTTTACTGTCAGGAGAATATTAAAGACGTTTTCCAGCTTCCGCAGCTGAGCCAGATGTCCACAGATCCCACGGTGAGAGCAAAATTGGCAAAGTAGCCTTCTCATGACCCCATCATTGTTTTTATCAGGGATCAGTTTAAAAGTATAAAGGGCCATTTCTTGCTGAGATCTGTAATGTTTTTCAGCCCTTTCGCCTGCAATTACACAAAAGTGCTGACTCCGTTGAACTACTGATACGCAGTAGTCTTTCTTATGACTCCTCTCACACTGTGCTGTAATTGCTGTTTGTGTTGGCACAAGAAGGGTACCAGGTCTTGTTTCCACTGTACATTTCCGGACTCTGGCTTCAGTAACATCACTGTAGGATATTATATCAGGCATATGTTTTGTTGTGTAAACATTAGCTGGTAATTTACCCTGTCAATCTCTACAGACTAGCCTCTAATTACCAGGACCTTTAGATGGACAATTTCTAAAATATTTCTTGCAGCTACACTAGTCAGTTTTCTCCTTCATTTGATGTATTGTACTGAGGAGGTCAGGGCACCAAATTTATTGAGGGCAGAATTCTTTATTTAGATTAACTTTAAGTCATATTTTATGTTGATACCAAGCCACAAGTGTGGGTGGGGTTACTTCATATTCTGTATTTTAAGACGCATTAAAATCATTTACCCACAATAGCTTGGTGAACCTTTACTGCACTTCTTATTTAAATTATACATTTTGTGCTAATTGTTTATTAAAAACCAAAGTTTGGAAAAGATATCATTTTTGACCTCAGCATCTCCAAGCCTGAACAGCAATTAAGATATTTCTAAGTTGTTTTTCATCCTTATAGATTCCAGGACAGCATATAACATGCTAAGATAATAAAAAAGATAAGTAAAATGAAAGACCTCCCCAATATATTTAAACAAAGAAAATCAGAAAAAATAATTTAAAATTCCCAGATTATATCAACCAATTAAAAGGCTTCCTTCCAGCTTAGAAAAATTATTTTTGTAGACTACAGTTCCCAAAATCACCCAGTCAGCAAGGCCACTGGGAGATTCTTGAAGTTATAGCACCAAAAAGCAACCTTCCCCAGCTGTACACTGCAATCAGGCCTTTAAAAATGGCAACAATGGAGGCTTTTAAAAGCCACTTTGCAGCACTGCAGTGGTAAAGTGTATCAGAGCGTGTGAAAGTATGTATGAGCAAATAGGGTTTGGGATGCTATCTATTTGAAGGAACATGAACTTGTCCATGTCTGGCATATGAGCCCCAGTATAATTGGCCAGAATCATTTGGGCTTCAGGCCTAACAGGGATCCTCAGCAACTCCAAATGAAAACCTGGACACATGTGTCCAAGCAACATCAGAGTGTGATCAGGATAGCGAAGTTACAAGGAGGAAGAACATACAAGATAGGAGAGACTGCAACAGTTTGCTTTTCCCTGGGAAGGGACAGATTCTACCTGCTCCTCTCCCCGCCAACCCTGTTGAGTTGACTGAGTGAGAACTACATGTGCACTTTGAAATCAATATGCTTCAAAAGTAAGCTGAGGATAAAGGCGTAAAGTGGGAGGAGAACATAGAAACTGGGACATTTTAAAACTAGCTGAAAGGTGTGGTGATAAAGGATTAACTGGGACTGTCCATGCCAAAGAGACAGTTGGAGGGTATGTATTTTCAATATTTATCCTGAATGTGTTTTTTCTGACTGCTTTTATGTTGACCTGTACTGTCTTCTTTTCATTATTTGCTTTTTATGATTTTAAGCTTTTTGATTATGACCAGACAACTATAGGTATTGGGTTTTTTTTAAAAAAAATGTAACTATTGGAGAGAATGGGATTCCATCCAGCTTTCCTTCAACTCCTAAAGAACTTTTGCAACTGTTCTTAGCAAGCTTCCATAGCTTTGCTGAAGAAATTTTGCAGAAGAAATATCCCACATAGCCAGAGACTGTCAATTTCAGCTTCTGCATTTGCTGTTTAATCTAGTGTATTAGAATAGATTATTGTATCAGACCACTACTGTTATTCACCGACAACAAGGGTGTGAATGGCTTTTTTTTTCAATGCAAAGCAAAATCAAATAAATTAAAAAAAAAAAGAAAAGCTACAGGATTCCATTCTCCAAACCTATGAAAGTTTCAGAAATGACCTTATTCCATTCATAGCATTTGGAAGCCATCTGTTTCTCAAGTCCGGAAAACAAGAGTCTCCTTCTGACAAAGCAAACAGACAGGCAGGCAAGCAAGCAAGCAAGCTGGCTTATTGCCCAGTCCTCTTCAGAAATGAATGATGCCAAATCTTTTAGCACAATCATTTTGAACAGTCAAGTTAAAGGAGTCACAGTTAGTTGATAAAAGATGCTACTGCTGTGACCAAACAGTGCCTGGGGCCTTTGACTATTTCGCTCACACTACTGTTTGTCCACACTCTAGCGCTACTGACATAGAATCCTTGGTTTTCCATACAGAAAAGGGTAGCTTTGATGTAGAGGAGAAAGCCCAACCACAGGAGTATTTCTCACCCCTTGAAAAAGAGATGACAATCTAGCAACAGAAACAGAAAGTCATTTAAAAAAAGGGAAATGAAACTGTACAATATTGAGTAATGGCTAGGAGAAGGAAGACAATGGGTTTGCTGATGCTGGAAACTTGTCATGTTCTGTTTAAAAAAGCTGTACTTCTCCAGTGTGGACAGGCAAGGAAGTGGCCAGTTCTTTTTAGTAAAAGCGTATGCACCTATGTGCAAAGAAGTGACCAAGTTTAATGGCTCTTAGTCTCAGGTAAATGTGTAGAAGATCACAGTCTAAAGTACTACCTACCTACCCACCTACCTATCCACCCCCCATCCATCCATTCACCTACCTGTTTATGCCTACCTACACAGCCACATGTGTTTAATTAAAAAAAAAGGTAAATACAGGTGCAAATCTTTGGAGGTAAGGGCTAAATTTGGGCTCTGATCACTAATAACATCACACATACTGTCTAATATGTGCTGTCAGCACCCCCCATAATTATACTCCATGTACTACTATCAAGTAGAATGACTGTGCAAAACAGGCCGGTGGGGAGACTGGACTGCATCTTCCTGGAAGGTATTGCTATGTTGACAATGTTCTAAAAATTTCACATTTTTCCTCAACTGGAATTCTTACTGGAATCTATATAGTATACAGGTAACAACTGCTTATTGTATAGACACAGAAATAGACTCATTCCGAATAGCACTAGGAAGATAGCAGAGTAGAAGAGATTCAGTTACGTTAAATGTCATGTCAAAAACATGGAGGTGGGGTGGAGGCATCTGTTTGCTATATGTTTCTACTTCCCTGTGGAACTACCAACCTAATCCTCCTACTTACACATTAAATTTGTCAACTTTAAGCCAAAATGGGGAGTGAGGTGGCCAACAGAGCCAAAATATTAGTAGAAAACATGGTAATGCATGTATAAGTCAAGGCTTAGCAACTCATCGTATGGCACGTAATGGATACTAGTGAACATTTTTCACAGCTGAACTGTGGTTTAACTTGAAATAAATAGGCCTCACACGGGTATTGTATGAAATTTTGATCACTCTTTTTTTTAAGGATTTGGGCAAACTGAAAAGAATTTGGGACACACAGTCCAAAAGTTTTTAATGTTGTATGAGAATCAGAGCTTTGAAAAGTTTCTTTTGGACAACAGACTTTGATCATACTCACTGAAGGATTCTGGGAGCTGTAGTCCAAAAAAGTAATATTTCCAAGCTCTGGTTGGAAGACTTGGCAAAAGAAAACTAAGAACCTAAAAACTGGGAAATCCTCCCCCCCAAGGTAAAGTGGCCCATAGTAGACTAGTCCACTACTGAAGTAAACAAGAAGAAAGGAAATGTATACCAGTAATTTCCAATCCTGTGAAGAAAAAAGGAAAATAGCTATTAAGCACGACAGCAGAGGGACTCACACTAAAACAACTGTTTAAACTTGTATTAGGGTTGGTCTGTCAGATCATAAAAAATTCTGATTAAGGCAGCAATTATCCAGCAGAGCAAAGTCATTCAACCCAGGGAAAATGTGGAATATCCTTCTCTTGAGATTTGTAAAGGAAGAGAAAGGATGAGAAACTTACACAAACTTTTTACAAGGTGGAGATGTTGCCAGTGCAGGCTTATATTCAGGACACTGTTTTAACACTTACAAGCTGCGGAGAAATTACTACTTGCCCCCTCCTCTGCTCACCAGCCATCATGAATTTCCCACTCAAACCTCTCCAGAAGTAAAGTCCCTATTTCAATTCACTCAACCTCTTTGCTCAACCACAGGACTTGTGTTCCTCTCCTCATTTGCCTGCCTTTCCTGAAATGGGCACGCTGATAGCATTTACGATAAGTTATTGTTCCCATTTTAATGAAGGAACATATGGATTTGATTCTGAGCTAGGAAGGATGCTAGAGGATTTTCTTCTTTGCATTTTATCATGAAGAGTTACAAATATTCCTGATTACCGACTGACCTCTAACTACTTAGGAGGTGTAAGTGCTTTTAAAAAAACTCTTGCGGAGTCAAAAGCAAACAATTATCTCTTAAGTTACTGAAAATCAAGCAATGATATATGTGACAGACAATACTGGCTGGCTATTAGTAGCTGAAAAATCCGCAGTGGAGGAGTTATATATTAAATTAGAAAAGCTGAAATACCAATTACCTGCAGTGGAAAGCAATAACAAAGCCCAGAGGAAACCGTGATACAAAGAGCAGCATAAAGTGGTGAGCCCAAACACATCTCTAGTGTCAGCGATTTTCTTCAATAAAGTTAAGGCTTCTGCCCTTTAAAGTCTCTAAACACTACATAGATCTTATCCCTGGTTGACATGGCAACTCCCAGTGGGGCCTTTGATATATAACTGTGGAATGCTGAATTCCAAAAATAGGAAAAACAGTAGGGAACGATCACTAATGTTTTGAGCTAAAGCCAAGCGTCAACCTGTAGCTCAAACCAAATATTCATAATCAAGATCCAGAATGCACTAATGATCTATCATTGCTGCCAAATCCCTGCAGTTGAGTGGTCTTGCATTGAGTTTAAGCTGCTTGTCAACACTTAGGTTAACTCTGTACATAAATCCCACAAGCTGTTTCCAACTCATATATCATACTACCTTCCCAGCTTCTCTGTTCTGGGCAGACCTTGGAATTAACTCATTAAATTATTAGTATAGTAGATTTTTTTAGTGATTTCCCCTAACTCACTAGATTCAGTCCTTAACACTGAAGTAAAACAAATAGGCTTTAGTGAGATAGGTCAATAGAATTTTTTTTAGCATTAGTTAGTTAAGGTGGGTGCCTCTTCACCTGTGATATTCAAAACTGGAAAGCCTGCTTCCTCATGAGAAGAAATATCAGAACCAGAGGAAATGCATCACACAGCTTGGTTGGGAGCCAGGCTAATCTCTGTGATTTTCTGGAAAGACAACTACATATACTACATGGACTCTAGACATCTTTTCTGAAAGTAGAATTCCAGTTGAGGGAATAGAAGAGGGAAATCCCAGGCCACAGTAGAATTGTTCAATCTGTGGAAGACAAAGGGCTAAGTTTGGGAAAGAAAACAAAATGCAAAAGAAGAAAAGAGTAAATTTTTGAATGTAATGGAGACTAAGCTGGGCCTGGAAGAACGATTTATTTGCTTCCTCAAGCAGCCAAGGTCCTTGCAGAATGGCAGGTCGTTTAGGCTAAAAGGGCAGATGTTCCACACCCACAGGACTCTAAAGTGTTTGGAATGTTTCTAGGGCATGGAAGTGCATTGTGAGTCTTTTTAGTAACTTCTCTTCCTATATTGAGGGCTGGTTTCTATTGTATACCGTTGCATAAAGTATACAATCTTGTATATTTGAAAAAGCCAGCATGATGTGGGTGTTTGAGTGTTGGATTAGAACTCTAGGAGACAGGGTTTGAATCCCTGCTCAGTCATGGAAACCCACTCAGTGGCCTTGGGTAAATCACTCTCTCTCAGCATCAGAAGGAGGTAGTGACAAACGTCCTCTGAAGAAATGTTGCCAAGAAAACCCCATGTCATATTTGCATTAGGGTTACCATAAGTTGGAAGTGACTTGAAGGCACACAACAACAACAACAACAACAACAACAACAGCAACAACAACAACAACATAATCTTACATAATATCAGAGGTGAGATGCAATTGTGTTTGCAAACTTTGTAATTTTGTAATCTTATTCACATAGTGATATACATTTGTATGACAGTCTTCATGCATGTCATGAAGTGGACTGGAATTCATGAAAGCTTATGCTACACTAAACTCGTTAGTTTCAAAGCTGCCATAGCACCATAGCAAGATAATTACATGAACAGAAGTGGGAGAATACAGTCATCTCAACAAACGACGACTGGCTGACAAAATTAATGGACTTAACTGAAATGGATACATTGACGATACTGATAAGAAAAAAATCAGTGGTGACTTTTTTGAAGGCCACTAGAAGGCTTTTCGCAAGAAAAAGTACAATATGCTGACTGCAGGTTTCAAGTTAGTATATTTGGATAAGTAGTAGTTGAAGTATTTGAATGGTATTTGTAAACAGAGAAGGTATTATATATTGTTGCTGTGTGTCTTCAAGTCATTTTCAACTTATGGCAATCATAAAGGAATCCTATTCACATGGTTTTCTGAGGGCTGAGAGCATTTGACAAGCCCAAGGACATCTAGTGGGTTTCCATGGCCAAGCAGAGAATCAAACTCTGCTCTCCATGGTCATAGCCCAACGCTCAAATGACTACACCATGTTGGATTTGAAGTTTATCTAATTATATATAATCTGCATTAGGAAACCTAGAAGCCAGCATCTCTCTCTCTCTCTCTCTTTTTTTTTTTTTTAGGTATTTTTTACTATTTATTTACTCTCTGTACTTATTCTTACTACCTTTTTCCTTTTTTGTTGTTTCTTTTTTGTTTGTAGTTTATTATTTCCCATTCTGTTTTGTCTGTATATATTCCGAAAATGTCTAATAAAGGCCCTATCCGCATGTGGAGGGGGAAACGGGGGAAAACACACTAAAACGGAGCTGAGCGGTAGCCGGGTAAGTCCGTTGCCATGCAGAGCAGCATGAGCTCACTGCTCCACACTCCTCCGGCATCCAAAATGGCGGCTTCGGCATCCAAAATGGCGGCTTCTGGCTGGCGGAGGCTCTCCACCAACTGGAGAAGCTCGCCAGCCGAAAGCCCGCCCCCGGCAGATCTGAAGGCAAGCACTAGTGCGCACCTGCAAATCTGCACCGGAGCGCAGCGACAGAGCTGAACGGGGCTGCGCACTCTGTGCTTTTTAAAAACCTCTGAAAAGAGGTTTTTAAAAAACACGCAGCGCCACCAGTTCCAGTTGCTTCGGAGCGGATTGAGGTGCGGAACTCGATAAAGTAGTCCGCCCCAATCCACTCCATGGTGCAGACGACCTCCATCAGAGGTGCTCTGCGCCGTTTTAATACCCCGGTGCGGAAAGGGCCAAAGCTTAAGTTTAAAAAAAAGATTAAAAGAGCTCTTTTGAAGAGGCCAGTAACAATTAACAAATAAAGATCCATGCCATTTTCTGTCAAAGTGATGGGTTTTTATGTTAGGTATGGCCCAATATTAACATTACATTGAATGAAGTTCCTAATAAGAACTTAGCTAATTAAACAATTTCAACTATTAATGTTTATGCTAGTGAATTGTTTTTTCAATTTCTAACATCTGACTTTATCAAATTAATCTTCAAACCCAACATTCCAAACTGTGGCTTTGGATGATGAGCCCAAAGCAGCTCTTTAAAAATGGTTTTAAAAATTCTTTAAATAATAAAGTTTATTTGCCCACTTACTAGACTGTTAAACTAACACTTCCTTGCATTTAAGCCAGAACTTCTCAAACTCATCTGCAAGCTTTTACTGTAGAAAAATTAATCTATCAATAGCAGAACTTACTAATTTACACATATACAGGATCAGAACCAGAGTTTTTATGCTTTCAGTGGGGGTATGTGTCCAAGCAGAGCTCTGCTTAAAATGTTCCCATCAGCAGAAAGAGAGAAGAGGCAATCTTCCATGCCCCCCTTTTTTATCCCAAGCCCTACCATCTGTACTGTTCTAGAGCCTCAGTCTACCCAGATCTTCAAATAGCATGGCAACTGCAAAGGCAGAGTGAGAAGGCTGAAAATGACTCCCTCCCCAATTCAGACAGCAGAAAAGCTTCACTGATTTGAAAGCTTTCTGCTGACTGAAGAACCCCATTTTTCAGGAGAATTTCATTTGTATCCATAAGCTAAACACAGTATGATTTCTCCTCCTTTCCTTTTCCTCCTTCTATAAAATCAGTCAAGATTTACCATGTGTTCTCTCTGTTCAGGTGTAGAGATCATTCAGCACAGAGTAGAAACTTATGGGAGTGGGGGGGGGGCAATGGCAACAAAGTGTTATTGAGATAAATCAGTGTTGCATCCTTTTCATGGCCATTTCCACTACAGTCTATGCTGCTATTCCACTTCAACGCCCTGTGGAATTCTGGGGTTTGTAGTTTCTGGACAAAGAGCTCTTTGGCTAGAATCAGTGCCCTTACCTAAACTACAAACCCCAGAATTCCATAGGAGGTATAGTGAAATGCAGCACTTTACACTGTGTGAAATGGTCTATGTCTGCAATAAAAGCACATTTTTTGGCAGTAACTCATTGAATCTGAGACTTACTTCTATTAAACATCCACAGGATTGGCTATGTGTACACTATTTGGAAATTACACTGATGTCCAAGGAAATTTCTCCCAGAAACCTCTGGGACAGTAACACCAAATTTTCAGGGCCTTTGTAGTTTACTGGGGCCAAGGAGCTCTCTGGCTGAGAATTCTAAATGCCCCTCCCTACACTGCAAACTCCAGGATTTCATAGGATGTTAAAAGTGGAATAATAGTATTATACCAGTGTAGTGCAGAAAGGCCCTCAGTCAGCTTTTTTGAAATAATAAACACAGTGCACATTGTAACACTAGTTAAAGCCGAAGCAATACGTAACTGAACAAAAACCCTTTGGATGAGTTATTGGAATCTCAGAAGTAAGAGTTGCGGGATTTGGTAACACTTCAGACTAAATTAGTCTGGGATTGCTTCCTTCCTTGAATTTCACACCTGAGAACCAAATGATGCATTCCAGTGAGATATGTAACTAGATCTCCTGACATCTTCATGTTTTTTTAAAGGTAAAAGCTGCCAGTGGCAGTGGCATTCCAACTCTGATCAGAGCAGTAGAGTTGGGGAAAGGAAAATGCTATTTCCTTTTTGTCTGTGAGTCTGATGGATGGAGAAGTCACTCAGGTTTCCATGCATTTTACAGGTCTTGCTTTGAGGCTGGCGCTCAGTGGTATCATGATAAACAGCTTTCTTTTTAGTAGGAACACTATGGCCTTTTCCACACGTGGTCGCGAAATCGCGTAGGGACGGTTCTGGCCGGTTTTATTTGTATCTGCGCAATGGCGCATTATATTTTTTAACGTTCCACACAGCTCTAGCGTGTTCCGCACTAGCGTGTGTCTGCAGATCCACACTGTAATCAGATTTAATCTCCCGCTCGCTTCCTAACCACGCCCCCTTCGTCCGTGATTGGACGTTTTTTTTAAAAAATGGCTCCGTGCGTCACTGCACACGTGTGTACCTTGAATGTTCTAAAATGATAAATAAATATAAATAAGTGAAAGAACCCACATACCTAGAATCCTCCCTCTTTTTCCTGTTCTTCACTGCTTACCGAGGAAAACAAAATGGCGCCGCCCAGCCCTTTGGCGAATCAGTGCGTATCTGCGCTTCCACACACGTCCGCAGGTGCGCACAAACCCGCATCGGGAAAAACCACATTTTTCAAGGTTTTTAAAGTGCTCGCAAACCAGTTCGGACCGTGCTATGGGTCACGTGTGGAAACAAAAAAATAAATGGATCAAACGCACCACAAGGTGTGGAGACCTCCATTAAGGTCCAATCCGTTTTATATACACGTGTGGAAAGGGCCTATGTAAATACATACCAAACCAAAGCAGTTCATAGCAATTCCATAGCCTCCAATACATACACCGAGAGATAGAACAAATGAATACCCCACACAGTGGGACTAAACCAGTGCTCCACTGCTGCTTTCTTCAAGAAACATTCAATATACCATGGTGCAGGCAGGTAGGTGGTTAATCTTTTACTTGGTGTTATCTTTCACCAAGCAGTGCTTATGGCAGCTGTGTTGTCTTTGATCCCGGACAAAAAAATGACACCTAAGCACATTCACCTAGAATGTATTCATTTCTTTACGTAGCTAACAATTACTTAAATAGTTGTCCAGATGTATCAAATTTGGTTAACTTGAGGAATGAAAACCCTGTGTCTATTTTTAAACGAAATCCTGGTACATTTATTGCTTTTTGCCAGAATTTCATTGGCTTCTTAATTTATATATTTACCATGTAAGTAATGGATACTCAAAAGTATCTGGGCCCCATTGTCTCTCATGCTATTCTACTTTCCTCTCTTAAATAAATGGAAAACTAGAAGGCTTGTCTTCAGTTTCCATGTTTTTTCCACACATATGTTAAAGAAATAGCCCTGGGTTCCAAGAGCTGAATCTTCCACTACCTTGAGAGCAGAAAACATTTAAATGTTTTGTGTGTTTTGTGTGTGTGTGTGCATGCTTTCCCTTTTAAACCATTTGTATTTGTTTCAACAACTTAAGCAAAATTTCTTTTTCTTTTTAATTTCCAAGCCTTAGTATTAATTTGTGTAATGTTTGGGGGGAAAATCAAAACATATAACAGGCACATCAAACTGGACAACAATTTCCCTGAATAATTCAAGAGATCACAGCAGACTGGACATTACTTACAGATATGTGCTGAACAGATGAGTTTTCATCTTAACTTTGGCATTTGTAAACAATTATTTTTCACAGGTTTGGCTTCTGAATCCAAAAATAGGGGGCGGGGGGCTAAGTCTCTTTGTCAGAATTGGATCTAATTTGTATTCAGTTCTGACAAAGCCCCCTAGAAGGGAATTATGGCCAGAATCTAATCTAGAATGTTAGTAGGAACTAAACTGGACCAATTGAATTAATAGGATTTACTGTCCTGATTCACTCATCAGTGAAATTAATGGGTCTGTTCTATTTGAGACTAACCAACATGATTGAGATGTATGACTGCCCAATTACTGACCTATCAAGGAGAAGATTGTACTAATCCTCCTCTCTTTGCCAGTTTCACTGCATTCCTTGCAAGCTCTTTCTCTGTCAGCTGTCCATTGCTTTCTCTGTCATCTTATCTTCTTGCCTTCTTCAATATCACATCTTCTATGCCACTTTCTATCTAGTCAGCCATGGCCTTATCTTCACCCAAATTCCCTCTTAAAAACCTTCACCTAAGCCTGTCCTACAGAACTTGTCATAAGGAGCAAGTAAAACTCTTGCTTCCAACTAACCATCCCATTCTCATTCTCTCCTTGGTTACTCCTTTCTCATATTCTAACTGCCTGTGCCTTTTGCATTTCACTCCCTTTGACCTCATGGTAAGCAGTCCAACCACAATTGTCTGTAGCATATTTATACCCCAATATCTGGATAATATTTCAGGAATCTGAAGAAATGGGCTATAGACCACAGTAGCTTATAGTATACTAGATTTGTTAGTCTTTTTTAAGGCACTACAAGAGTTCACCATGTTTGGTACAACAATTCCCTTTGGAAATTCTACTTTTTCATTTACTTTTCTTGTATTCATCTTACTAAGGCTGTAAAGCATGGTAAACCAGATTTACCACGCTATTACTGTACACAGCTCAGTAACCAGAAGATTTCTAAAGCTAAATATAATGTTTTGCAGGAGTATTGGTGACAACACTAGCAACTTGTACCAGCAAAGGGTTTTGTTTTGTTTTGTTTTTAATGTCCAGACAGAACAAGCTATAAAGTACATCCTAGCAGATATTATTAAGGAACAAGTATTGTATAAAGTCGTGCTAAACAAATTGGGGAAAGCTCTCGGATTAAGTAACAGAACTCTATCAGAGAAATTGTTCCTGAGACCAAACTAATTTTTAAACATCAGAACTGTCTTTCGCTGAGAAAATAGTCAGACACAAATAAATGTAGAACAAAACGTGCTTTGCTAGTCAAAGAGATATCATTTTTAAAACTATGCTTTTAGCCCTCCATAAAAAGCTTTACCTCTTCTATAAATGCTATCCCAGACAACGTCAAGGTAACTTAAATCTACAGCTGTTCATATTGTAATTTCTAACCAGAGGGTATCTCTTACATAAAAATGTCCTGATTCTTTCCCCCTCTTCCTTGGAGGTCTATAACAATTTCCTATAAATAATGGTTTGCCATTTGTTTCAGCTAAATACTGCCTTTGTCATGCTATGCACCCTGCACATGCAATTTTACTCAACCTCCACTTTATTTACTTAAACAGCCAGCCACGCCTCCTGCTTCTTGCTGACACTGTCACTTCTATAAATTCTACAGTCTGATATTTTAATATCCCAGTTTGAGGGTTCAGCCAAGTTTCAGTCACCAAGTAATGCCTCCATTCTTCTGTTTAAATCTTATTGTTTTGAAATATTACTTCATATGCTTTTTGCATTTGCACAAAACCACACTTTTTAAACAGAAATTAAATCCCAACAAATTATACATTATTTCTTCCAGTTGCTTCAACAATTAGCTCTGTCCTCAAACCACGTATGCTAGAGAAATCCATTTTTAATTCCAGCAAAGCCACATCAGTGTAAACTGCTTGAGCACAGCAATCTGAACCTCTGAATGTTTTGGCTAAGCCATTTACCATTGTTCACTTTTATTAAAACAACACATATAAAACCTAACTTCCTAGACAGTTTCTTATGCAGATTCAGCTGGTTCTTCCCATATTATTTTACAATATTATTATCATCCAATATTATTTCAGGATATTATTATCCTAACAGCTACCAACTGTGGTGGTATTTTCTCACTTACTGTGGTTCAGATATTCTGGGCTAGAAAGCAGAGCTTGGAAATGACATTGCAAGTAATGAGGTTACTTGTCATCCACTAGTTGGAAGGGTAATGAAAGCACAATGATTGCCCTTTTGGAAAACAATGTAATGACTAATAATTGTTAATTTTTGCTGCTAGAAAGCTAGCAGATACCATATCAAGCAAGCAGACAAAGCATACTTTGTTTAAAATATGGGTAAACTCCTGCAAGGGAACTCCTTGGAAATCAACTCAGCTTTGCCTTTTAGTTGAGGCAGAAGTTTTAAAGGTCATTCTCAGGAGTGATGGAGTAAAGAAACATGGAAATGCAACACTTGACCTTTGTGTGAACTTCAGAACCATAGAAGGAACTTGGGTGTAGATGACTATGGCCTCTACTAGAACAGAAAACAGTAATGACTAGAATTTTGATTCTCTCGGCCAAAGGTTCAAAAGAACATAACAAGCTCTCAAGTGCTAACAGTGAACCATGGAAAGACCTTAGAGCTCATAATTGGCTAAACAAGACAAGATAAGAATTTCAAAAGATTTTAATTAATCAGGAATCTCATTTATAGTCTTCTTTAGACATTCTCTGTTTGCTTTGCTAATTTTAAATATAAATATAAATTTAAAGTTTTACATGTGTTTATCAGAGGTAAAATATTTTACAGAGATAGCATGACTGCATATGCTATATCCAAAGCTTAAAGGCTGAACAGTAGTATACCAGTGGCAGATACCCTCTTTCTCAGAAGGGATAATTTTCTTGTAGCAGAGAGACCAGTAAAAACACATGACACACCTCCATTGTGATTCCGCAAAATCCTTTGCCTGTTTTAAAAAGCACAAGATTAACTTATCCTTCAGTTCAGTGCTTCTGAGGCTATCTAATGTAGGGGACCAGCAACTATTTTATTCCAATGTGCCAGGGACAAGAAGCTACCATTGCTTCTTTCTTCTCTGGAAACTCACCAGAGGCCAGCAACCAATGGCTCAAGAACCAGCACTAGTACCGGGACCACCACCTTTAGCAGCATTGCTTTAGCTTATTTCCCTCTGAATTGGTTAAGCTGCCTGTATTTTAGCTGCTCACTCTGTAAGCTCAGTCATGACAATACAGCATACATATACATTAATTATACACAAGTGACCAATAACCTTCAGAGGTTGTTTCCTATCCCTGGGATATACTGTCAGTTCCCCTATGCACTCTGGAGACGAGAAGTCTAATTTGTTTACTCACACAGATTCCTGGCCCTGTAAATCCTATTAGCACATCGGCTCCCACTGTCCCTGGGATCCCAATGTTTTGGATTTATTACGGAATTAGTCTTTTCCTCTGGCTGCCACAGCTTGTTGGCTCTGCCTATGCACAGGAAATGCCAACAGGGATTAAGGAACTCTGGAATTTCTGTTTCATAAATATCCTCAAATAAATTCTATAATTTTGCCTCATTTTTCCGCCATGTGATGATAATTGGCTGCTTGGCCCCCTAATTTCAGAACTCTCTATCTGACAGTACTGAAGTGTTTTATTTTAAACTGCTGATTTAGCTTGTCTGAATGACTATGGTTACATAAACAAGAAAACTAGTAATATTAATATAGACCTCAAAAATCACTGGATAACTAGAAGCTTACAGTTGCAATTTACAATCTACATAAGAGTTATATTGTGAAGACCTATGATAGAAGGTTGGTTATTTCACTTCCTCCTCTTCCAAGCCTGTCCTCTCTGGTATTTTTCCTCTCTTGGACTTTTCTTCTCCTCCATTACTTTTTGTGCTCCTCCTGCTTTAAAGGAACTCTTCCAAATCAACCTTCTACTAGTCTTCCCCAGTCCCCTGACCTGTATATGCAGTTCCTTCTGTCGTCAAGACCAAAGTAGGAGTTACCTTTCACAATCAATCACACTACCCTCTACCCAATGCTAAACTGTTTGGGACATGTATCTAGGAAGATTTCATTCCCTCAATATGGGGAGATTCCATGACACTATGGGAGTTTGGCTAACGGTGGTGCAGGATTCCCCGCCTCCGCCACTTTTTGACTTTGAATACTAAAATATAGTTAGCCTGAACCACTGTCCCCCTCAAATTTTTTCACATACATACCCATCACTAGCCGTTCATATATTAAAGAATTAACAAAATTAGACCTGTACTGCCAGAACAAAGCATACATACTCTCTCTTGCATATGTTTTTTTAAGCATTAATATGAAAAATTAGAAAATGTAGCTCTGTCCCATAAAAAGAAAAGTTGTTCTTTCAGGGAAAAATGTGTGCCATTAGACCATCCCGAGATAATGTATTCTACAGACTTCATTTTTAAGTCTTTTTTATCCATATACAGATTAATGCCTGTCTTTCTTATTTAACAAGACATGGGAAATGTGCATTTCCATCAGAGTTATCTTCCAAATGCGACTTCTTTAGTCAGTAACAAATGTAGGAATAGGAGCCGTGTCTCCATTATTTCATTTGGAATTATAATTTTGCCATACTCTGCCTAAAGGAAGTATGTCTAATATATTGCTGAGTTTCTAAAGATAAGCACAATCGATTTATTATGCCGCAGACTTCCAAGGTGAAAGAAGGAAATAAGCAAAGATTTACATCCCTACATCTAGTACAGTACTGGGAAAACACATGTCTGGTTAGGCACCAGATCAAACATCTGGCAGAAGAAACAGTTCATCTCTGCTCTTTTGTGCAACTCTATCTGCAATCCTAAACATACCGAGTAGGGAGCAAGACCCACCAAAGACTGCAGGAATTATTTATGGCAATTGCACCGAGTAGGATGAAAGTCTTTTCAAAGGTGACCAAGTCAGAGGGACTGAATAGTCTGAATCATTTAAGCCCAGCAGTCCTGTGCTTATAATACAATGAAACTTATTTCTGAGGATGGAGAGGATTGAGCTGACAGTATCCCACAGGTAATTAAGAACCAGAGGCCTAAATACCCTAAAGAAACCAGATCCTGTCTCATCTTAGAAGCTATGCAGAGTCAGTCCTGGGTAGTACTTGGATGGGACACTGTCAATACTAAGTGCTATAGGTTGTATATCCATGGAAGGAACTGGCACATCTGAGTATTTCTTGCCTAAGATAATCCTATCAAATTCATGGGGTCAATATAAGTTGACAGGCGACATGAAGGCACATGCGCACACAAACACATACACACAGTTAAGAGCCAATTTATACAATACAGTTAAGTGGAAAACCTTTTACTGAACCCCACTAATTAATACTTTTCCACACACAAAGCAAGTATGCCAGTCACCCAGTTCTCAGGATAACTTCTGCCTGACTTCCTCAATGCAGGGATATTTATTCATATGGAAGCATTCAGATGAGGGAGTTTCTGCCAGTCTGAGGTCTATAAAGGAATTCTTCATACAATCCATAATTCACTGAAAGGCACGGTGACAGTTAACATTTACATGTCTTTAACAGGCGATCAGAATAGAGAAATTCATGAAGGAAGACAGGTCAATCAATTGTTACTAGCTGCAGTGGCCATATGTAATCTTCATGCTGAGAGGCAGTCTACTTTTGAATATTAGTTGCTGCAGGCAAGCAAGAGGGAAGGGAGCAAATAATTTCCTAGTAAGAGAAATGAAGAACTAAAGCAGAGTGACTTGAGAACAAATATGAGTCCAGTCCAGATAAACACATAAATTTGTAATGTAAAAAAGGCCACTTGTACCTGACCTTTAGCAAAGTCACAGAGTCATAGAGTTAGAAGAGACCACAGGGGCCATCCAGTCCAACCCCCTGCTATGCAAGAACCCACATCAAAGCACTCCTGACAGATGGCCATCCAGCCTCTGCTCAAAAACCTCCAAAGAAGGAGACTCCACCACACTCTGAGGTAGCATATTCCACTGCCTGACAGTTCTGACCATCAGGAAGTTATTCCAGATGTTTAGGTGAAATCTTTTTTCCTGCAGCTTGAATCCATTGCTCCTTATCCTAGTCTCTGGAGCGGCAGAGAATAAGCCTGCTCCCTCCTCGACATGACATCCCTTAAAATATTTAAACATGGCCATCATGTCCCCTCTTAACCTTCTCTTCTGCAGACCAAACATACCCATTTCCCTAAGCCGCTCCTCATAGGGCATGGCTTCCAGACCCTTCACCATTTTGGTTGCCCTCCTCTGGACACACTCCAGCTGGTCAAAAACTAATGGCTTTTAATTTTTGTTTTCAAGTGTAAGCATTAGACACACAAAGACAGCAATGCAGGATGTACAAGCCTTCACTAACTCATGCTTTACACATCTGTTTTCCTTGTCCTGTCTATTTTTTTGCATGAGGATAGTCAGCACACATAAAACTGTGTGCCCATCCATCACGGCCATTTTAATCACTCATTGATCACTCTATGGAGCAGAGGGCCAGGCTCCATAGAGTTGCTCCTCATAGGGCCCTGATCTTCACTTGCCTCTGCTACATAACATACTGTTGCCTACTGTGTCATATGTTGTCATAAACCGCACAATGCCAAATTGTGTGACACACAAAAATACAACACTATGCAGGCTAGATAATGATCCTCTCAACTGGCACTCAACTCAGTAATCATACATTACCAGAGGAAGCGGGAGAGTCGCTGCAATACTGGTACATCCTTATCTTTCTAGACAATCTTTCAAGGAGGTCAATCATGTAAGTGAGGTTACCAATATAGCCTCTTTCAAAAGTGACATTTTTTAGGCTGTGTGCATGTATGTGCCTTCAAGCCACCTGTCAACTTACGGCAATCCCATGTATTTCACAGGGGTTCCTTGGGCAAGGAATACTTAGGTGGTGGTTTTGCCAGTTCCTGAAATACAGCCTGGTATTTGTTGGTAGTCTCCCAACCAAGTACTAACTAGGGCTGACCATACGTAGCTTCCACAGTCCCCAGAATGCCCTAGCCATACTGGCCATACTGTTTTAAAAGTAACTTTCCAAGCTCTGCACATGAAGTTGTATTATACTAAGCTGGACCATTGGCCCTTTTAGTCTATTTGCTATACACAGTGAGTGGCAACAGCAGTTCAGGATCTTAGTCAGAAGAGCTTCCCTATTGCCTGCTCCATTTAACTGGACCTGGGAGCTTTCAAAGCATATGCTGTGCCACAGAGCTATGGATTTTCCAATGCCAGGGTTTCCCTAGTCCAGTAAGAGCCATGCCACAGGGATCTTATTGTTAGGGAAGCTAGTAATTCCTGCTTAAGTTACACCAAGTAATTCAGATACAACACATATCTGTGTTTCTTTTTGCCTCCTTTTCCAGTCTGACATGCCAATAAACACATCCCAAATACATTACAATAATACTGGAATTCAGAAAATTGTTCTTGAATGAAATGAAATATTGGAAGTTACCTGCATAGCTGTAAGGATATTGGCTAAAGCTTGGCCATATGTGTCGTGACAGTGGACTGCAATAGCAGTCACTGGGATTTCCTTCATAACAGATTCTAGCATTTTTTTCATACTTCCTGGTGTTCCCACACCGATGGTGTCACCAAGAGATACCTCATAGCATCCCATGCTATAGAGCCTTTTTGAGATCTGGTTAAAAGGAAAAGGGACAGGAAGAGGATGATGAAGAAAGTAGAAAAATTATGTTTTACACATTCATATGTGTAGTAAAGAATTTCTGAGGAACAGAAGAGATTAACACCAGGCAGTCATTCATCAGCTTTTCCTCATTCTTCCACATTAATACCAAGATTATTTGTTTTCTCCTTCTCTTTTCAACATTACAGAACATCTGAACTCACAAAACCAGTCATCTCTGCATTTGTGAGATCTGTCTTCACCTTGCAGGGCTGTGTGCCTTCAGGATTTTAAAGGTTTTCAGACTTACTTGTTCCACTCAACATTAACCTACAGTGCTGTCTGTTGTATTTGTCAAAAAAAATTATAGTGAAATGGACACCTGGTCTGGCATTACTTAATACAGTGGTTCTCAACCTGTGGGTCGCGACCCCTTTGGAGGTCGAATAACCCTTTCACAGGGGTCGCCTAAGACCATTGGAAAATACGTATTTCCAATAGTCTTAGGCTCCATTCCCTCCTCGGTGGTGGTGCGCAAGCGTGAGCCATGCGCTCGTGTCCTCCTGCCCCCTTTGGCGGGAGCGTGTGCGGCCACAGCATCGCCACAGCAGGAGTGGTGGTGCACAAGCGCAAGCCACACACTTGCATCCTCCTGCCCCCTGTTCAGAAGGGACTGAAATCGCTCCCCTTCTCCGCTACCGGGAGAACCTCCCGTCTGACGGGCCAGCTTTGGGGGGGCGGAGGCAGCACGGAGAGCAGGCCCCCTCCTCGCCACGGCCCCTGCCCCACTCGCCACGGAGGGGGGTGCTGCGGAAGGGCAGGGGGGCTGCAAGGTGGCGCTTTTCCGGGGGGGCGAGATGCGCCCGGCGCAAAAGACAAAGGCGCTGGGATTCCTCCCCCCCCGGCCAGGGTCAATACTCTGGAAACTTTTCCCACACTGCCCCCCCAGTGGAAATGAGAGCTAAGCAGAAGCAGAGCCCTGGGGGGTCTCAGAATTTTTCCTGGGGGAGACATGCGGCTCCTCTTTCTCTCCCTGCCCGCGCCCCCCTGTTCCTGGCCAGTGAGGCGGCCTTTGCCGGTGGGGGGAGGCATTGTAAATAATAAATAAATAATTTTATGGTTGGGGGTCACCACAACATGAGGAACTATATTAAAGGGTCACGGCACTAGGAAGCTTGAGAACCACTGACTTAATAGAACATTTATGAAAGTCAATGTGTCTTTCCTGTGCATATGAATCAGATCTCCTCTTTCTCTCTTTCTCTTTATCTGGGTGGGGTTTACATGTTCTTCAAGACACAACACAGCATTCAATTTTCACAGGTTTTGCAACAGAAGGCTGCTGCAAATATAACACTCCCAAGTGCTTCACGCAAGCTTCCTAAACCCAGCCTTCTCCAGTGGCTAAGTTAGTGGTGGGTTGATGGTTCTGTAGACTGACACATCTGGTCTACGCTTCTGTTCTACATCATAAGGAAGTTCTTTACCTCCAGCTACTTTGTTTCCCTTCTGGGCACCAAAGATAAAAGTAGTAGTAAGCAAATACTGCTTATTTGTGCAAAAAAGTTTACTCAGAATTTGTAACATGTACCTTTTTCCATGTATATGTTTCAAATTTTCAGTAAGCCTTTTTGTACAAATAAGCAATATGTGCTTACTACTCCTTTTTTTAATATACATTTTTATATATTTTTTTTCCATGAGATCACCATAGGTCAAGGGCAGCCTGAGGGCAGTTAACAACAGCAATGTGTTTCCAATGTAGCGTATGTTCAAATTATTTTCTCCTGGTGCTTTTTTCTCTTGTGCTTTAAGCCTACTGGACAGTACAGTTTACTGCAACACGGTATCAAAAAGGAAACAAATAGACTATAGGACAGAAGTGATGTTAAAATCTTCTAGAAGTGCAGCAGTATGTAAGTGTGATAAAGAATAAATGAGTCCATCACTGGTAGTACTTGATGCCCTTGGATTATCCAGTGGTGTTTAATTTGAAGACCTAATGATGAAGGACACAAGGAAGATCAAACTATGTTTTTCAAAGTATGAAAGGAGGATGAACTCTGTGGTTACTATTATGTGTTTGATGCAATAGTTTCCTGACTTATTCCTATAGGTAAAGCAGGGCATAAAATTATTTTTTGGCAAGAGAGATATTCATTACTTTCTGATACCCACTATAACAGAATTTGAAAAGCCTGCTATAGGAAAAGGCACTGGATAGAAAAATAGGGTATATTTGTAAAAAGCACCCCCTGAGAAAATTTAATTCCTAATGAAACGCTGAAGGGGGTTCCTATTGACCAAAGAGGGAACAAAACTTGATCCAGCCTCTCCTTGAGATTTTTTTTAGAGAACAGAATCCAATATGATATTGCAATAAGAGATTTGGAAATGGCACAACAAAAGCTGTCATCACCCTCAGCCGCACAAGAAAACCACCTGAATCAAAAATTGTTCTCCTTCAGAAATATAAAGTAATAAGACATATATCTGCTCTGAGAGAAGTACTGTGATAAACTCCATGTAAACAGATACTTTGGCCAAAAGGCAGGATAAGATGGAAGGTTTTTGAGAAGGAAAATTATGGCCGGCAGAAGCAAAGTATAGTAATGCAATTGCAATAACAGAGAAGGAGAAAACATATTTCCTGGATTTGTACTGCAAGGAACTGCTTATTATTTTTCCTCCCCAGATAAGTAACTATTATTCTAATTAGCCAGCACCATTCCATTGCTTCCTTACTTCAGCCTTTTAACAGAGGGTTTACCTCAACAGTGGGAAACCCTTGGGATGTTTTGAACTTCAACTTCCAGAAACCCTAGCCAATAAAGAGTTGTAATCCAAAACATCTAAGCTTCCCCCTCTGATTTACATGATGTACATCGTTTGATGGCATTGCAAAAAAAAAAAAAGAGAGAGAGAGAGAGAGAGAGAGAGAAAGAAAAACATTATATATGTGTACATGCCAGATGACATGAAATCTCTGACCGTTTTGCATGTGCAAGGTCATCATTTGATGCTTGCGATCACTGAATCAATGAAGTGATGACCAAATCACATCTGAACTAACCCAGACCTGCACAATAGTTTCTTAGGTTTGATCCATATATTACTTTTTCACAAGTCATTAGCCTAATTAAGCTCAGTCAGATTGTACAGAGCCTGCAAACTCAGGTCCACCAACACAGGTCTCTGGGGGGTCCATATGTAGCCTCCAATCAGATGAGATGCACTTCACACTATATGAATTGTCAGAGATGGGGAATCTGGCCTACAAATATTTTGAATTACAGTGCTCATGGTCTATTACATCAGACAGGTCTGCACGGGGCTTCTGGAAGCACAAAACATCAGGAGGGCCCAAGGTTCCTACTTTCCATCTAAATTGCTCCATTAAGAACTGTGACTACTGAACTGACACCTTAAAGTAATGGCAAAACACAGACTACAGAATAGAACTGACTTCAGTCTTCCATGGCTCACTTCCACTCTGTGTTTTTGTTTGCTTGCTTGCTTGCTTGCTTTTTGTACCTGCATCTCCATGGGTCCACTGACAATTTTTTATTTTACTAAGAAGAAATCTGTCTCAATTGACCCTGAGTTTGCAGGCTTCCTTAAAATGTAAGTTCTGCTTTTCTGGATCACCTCATGGTTTTGTTCTCTGAGTCATTTTGTTCTCTGAGTCATTTTGCTTTGCAAAAATCCCAACAAAGCAACACAGTCAACACAGGTTGGCCTTGATCTATCCTTATGGAATTCAGAAGACAAAACATATTACTTGATCAAGTCAGTTCCAGCGACTAAGCTTATTTTCACTGTTTCTGCAGATCATCATCTAACTCAATTCCCTCTGTCAATGAACTGGTTGCAACGTTGCAATGAAGACAAGAGCTCAGCTACTACAGTCTTGACTGATTGTATTGTTTCAATGGTTTTAAAATCAAACAACTGAATTTCCCTTAGTACATACGGCTATTGTTTCGTTAGTACTTAGCTTCCTTCTCAAACACAGAAAAAGACAGAATTTCCTTCAGCTATCAGCTTTGATCTACAGTCTTGATCTGAGCAGAAGTGCTTCATTGTTTGTGTACCTTCATGGTTTGTGGGGTGTTAACAGGCATGCTCTTGTATGATACCAAGTGAAAAAACTGCCATGTTTGGCTTGCCAGGGGCCATTTGTAAGATGAACAAAAGATGGTGATTACTCATTAACTTCTGATGCTGAAGAATAGCTGTGCTTTTTGCTTAAAAGGATGCTGCCTTATAGATTAAAAACTATCTGTCCATGTATATGCATCTCCCATGCTAAAATGTTTATCACTCATAAATAAACAGAAAATTATGAAAAATCCTCTTAAGACTCTGGTCTTTTCTTTTCAAAAAGGAAACAGATCCTATAGTGAGTATTTCTGAACCTCCCAGAGTATTGGTAGGAAGGTACAGTGCAGAGGCACATTTCAGACACATAGCTGGGCTTTGGGTTTTATCTTTTTCTTAAAAGTAGCCTTACTTGTGCAACTTTAGTTGGTGAAATACTTCCTTCATAAGGGCATCCCAATGCACAAGAGACATACCTAAAGAACAAAAGAATATAAGATATATTTGTAAGATGTGTACACCAACTCACAAACAGAAACATTCTTTAAATACTGAGGTACTGAGAAAGAACAAAGGACAGATATATTCTTCAAATACTGGGATACTCAAAAAGACCAGGGGAATGAATTTACACTGAATAAACTGGCCAAGAATTCCAGGTAAAAGTCAAGCACAACCTAACTGTTGAAAGCATGCATTTGAAGGAATAATCCCTTTGTTTTCTGTTGAATTTCTTTCCAACTTGCTCTCCACCTTTTTTTTTCTAAAGACCTACACCACTGTTACCCACAAAGTTGGTATGAGATTATGGGCCTCTTTCCCCATTACACTGTTATTTTTCTACTTTCAACATCCTATGGAATCCTGGGGTTTGCAGTTTAGGGAGGGGCCTTTAGAATTCTCAGCCAGAGAGCTCTTTGGCCTCAGAAAACTACAAACCCCAGAATTCCACAGGATGTTGAAAGTGGAATATAGCACTAGAACAGTGTAGGGTAGAAAGGCTCTAAGTTAAGGGACCAGCACAACACAGCAAGAGTTTGAATGATGTTTCACTACAGCCAGTGTTCAAATTGGCAACCAAAGATACAAACATATACTTGATTTTAAGGTCCCAAAATAGCATGATCTGTGCATCTTAGCCCCACAGTCATGTAATCACAGAAAGTTTGAAAGGCTCATACAACTGACTTCACTTAGGAAACCACCATTTTCTAAAACAATTGGATACTCTGCAGGATTGCAACGGTATCTAAAGCATTTCAAAAAAATAAATCTATGGCAGTAGTTCTTATAGCTTTGGTCCTTGAGTGTTTTGGACTTCTACTCCCAGAAGGTCCAATCAACAAAACAATGGTCAGAGATCCTGGGAGTAGAAGTCGAACAACTTTTGGAGGGCCAAAGATTAGAAATCACTGATCTCTGAGAATTAGTAACAAATAAGCGGGAGTATTTCCACACACTGGAAAACATTTCCAACTTCCATTACAGCAAAGAGCATTCAAAGGTTTCCCTCCAGCTTGAAGCTAACTTCTAACCTATCTCACAGGATTGCTGTAAAAGGGAATCTGGACATCTTCACAAAGAGGCCAGACAGCTACCTGTTGGACATGCTCTAACCAGATTTCCTCACTGAGCAGGGATTAGACTCAGTGGCCCTGGAAGGCCCCTTCCAGCTCTATATGACTCTATAAATTCCTTTGCCCACTGTTCTCAGCACCCCAAAGAAAGGGAGTAATATACAAGGAAACAATTTGTGTGTTTTGTTTTAAAAAACACTTTTATTATCTCTTTCCCTCCTAATTTATTTCCCACCTCTGCTAAGCTACCTTTAAAAGTAAGCATTTCTTAACATGTATTACAGTTCTGGAGCTCTTGGAATATATTTTCTACTTCATTGCTGTTGACTTTCTTTTCCAAATTAGATGGAGTGGGTAGTGCTTCCAATTACTTCTCTGGATTTATAACTATTCTACAAGGTGTTCAAAAATTACCTTTATAATTTCAATTCCATATAAAATTCAAATTGTAATGATAATTTTTGGGCACCCTGTATTATCGGGAGTTTTGCATTTTACAGGGAAAGTATTTCATAAGGAAACTATTTTAAATGAAGAAATATATTAATGCCAGCTGGTTCTCTGAAATTTCCTGCTAAATACCACTAGTATACTTTATTCTGGTATATTCTGGATCTTCCCATAATGGTCTAATATAATCAAAAATCATTTTCAGTACAAGGAAAAAGCAACACTGATAAACACAGAAAATTAATGAATATTTTCCATATATATGATATTTAAAGGAAACAGAACAGATTATCATTTATTTTGAATACCCACATAAAAGAAGAAACTCCTTTTTATCTATTGTTTCCTTGAGACTGTCTTGTCAAGATTGGATTCACCACCTTGACATGATTGACAGAAAAACACTCAGACTCCAATTGCCAACTCTTCAGCATTTCTATTTCTATGTGTTTTACTTTACAGAGAAAGCTCTGTATTTCAAAGAGTGTTGGGGCTGGATGAGCATTAAAAAAAACTTTATAAAAAGGAGCTTTTTTGTTAAAACCTCTGTTAATGGAGGCATACTGTTCCTATTTAAATTAGTCACTATTTCTTTGTTTCCCTGCATTTATGCAAATTCACATCTGAAAATTATATGCGAACCATTATTATCATTTCTTTATGATGGCCAACTTAGTGGTATGCCTGTTGTGAAATGAAATGCTGGCAAAGGTTACAGATACCCACGATCCTGATTTACCTAGGATGTCTTTGAGTGTTACCTGGTAAATTTATTGGGAAAATAAAAGCCCTCTGCCTGTCACTATTGTATATGTTTATTAGGGACACCACCATAACAGACATATCTCCCTCCTTCCCTCCCTCCCAAAACCTGACATTATCCCTGCCTAGGAAAACAGATGGCAATGGAAGTAAGGCTAATACACTCAGCCCTCCACATTTTCTGGTTTCATTTTCACATATTTGATTATTTAGGAGTTTCTCCAATCACTCTCTCCTCATCTCAACTGCTTCTATTCCAGGAGAATCTTTTCTCTCAGTGGCTCTGATCAGGCCATACAGCCCTTTAAAAACTCACCTCTCCTCCTCCTCCTCCATCTGCTGCCTTGCCAGCTAAAGACAGATCACAGCCTGATTTCTCAGCACCACAAGCCCTCTTCCAGTGCCCCCACACACACCCAAGGAAGGAGATGGGCAAGAAAGAGGAAGCATAGAGCTCCCATAATGACCCACACCCTTTCCCTCTCCTTTCCATGACCCAGTACGGACTCTACATGCCCATTTACCCCACCATGCCTCAGCCTCCTTCCCACAGACACAGATTTTGATATTTGCAATTTTTCCAGTTTTGCAGGCATCCTGGACCCCTAACCCTAGCAAATGTGGAGGACTGACTTGTTTTACCATCCAAATCGGACAGATTAGTATATTTATAAGAGAAGTATCCCAGGACAATTATGCCAATAAACCACACACACTAGAAACTTTTATTTCTTATAAAATGTTGTATCTGCCATTATTACTGTTGGTCTGGCTTTGTTCTTTATTTCTGTCCAGTTTTGTGATTCCTTTGCTACTTATGAGTAAGGATACTGATACCTTTCAATTTGTTAGTTTTAATACATTAATTTCAAAATATTCAAATGTGTATTATAATACACTGACAACATTCAACAGGATATTTATTTTTCTTTACTAAATCAGAAATAAATCTTAGATTAAAAGAGCTAACCATGTACAGTCCTCCATAACAACTTGCTAACACCTGCATTAAATATATACTTTTTGCCATTCACAGAAAAAAAAGGAAGATAAAAGTTGAGGCTTCCTTTCATAAGTCAATCCAATCAAGCCCTTTTTGCCTTCCTCAAGAGTGCATCGGCTAAATTTCTGCTATAAGAAGGAAAATAAAATGTCCTCTGAATTTTTAAGGAAAATATTGGGTGCCCTAAAAATTAAGCCAGAAAAATTTTGCCCTCCACATGTTTTGGATTTTAACTCACAGAAGGCCAAACCACCATGGCAAGAGATTGTGGGAGTTTTAGTTTAAAAAAAAATCTGGAGGAATAAATGTCTTCTCTTTTGCTCAAGAAGAGAGATAAAATTGCAGTTTGTCTTCATTCAGAAGGAAGAACAGAACTTATGGCTTTACTGCTCAGGTCTTCCACTTCGAAAACTACTTCAACTGAAAATTAGATTTTATTGTGGATGTGATGTGGCCAGTCTGTAAAGAGAATGTGCACAGAGGGTGCAAACTGCATATAAGAAAGTCATGGAACTGATCAGACTTAACACTTATCAAGAGTAAAATCAGTCCAATCTGTTTGGCACAGGAGTCAGTCTCTTGCAGCAATCTGTCTTGAGAGGGTTGCAAAGACAAACACACACACATAGAGACCCTAGTAAAGCTGAATCCAGACAGCCTCCTGACATACAGATGCTGCAGCTTCCTGTTTATTATTACACTGTACGTTTGCATATACTTTACACTATTCATTGCAGAGGTATTTATTTTCCCTGGAAGTTCATGTTAGAAGAATAGACATCTCTCCTAAGGCAAATACCTAATAAGGCAGTTGATATATCCTTAAGGGAAGCTGTATGTTTTAAAACAGACAAATATTTAGTGCCAGAATGCTGTGTGACTGTGTGTGTGAACATGTTTGTTTGTGAAATAACAATGTATAAAAGGGGAGAACAATCATGCAAAGATTGCCAATCAAAATCCAAACATATGGTTCTGGATTTTTAAGAACTGTTTCGAAATTGTTCTCTGTAAATACCAATGTACATAGAAGGCACAATGTAAATTAATTATATTTCAAACATTTCTATAGTATCTTGAGTGCCTGAAACTAACAAAGCTCCAGATATAATACACAATATAGTACACAAATTATCTCTCGCCTTGTAAATAATTTTTTAACAAATGCAAATTCACAAACTCTGCTGTAGATAATGACTAGAAATTCATATTGATTAATTAAGGGCAGATAAGTTGTTAAATCAACTGTAGCAAGAGTAAGGCATAAGGGTTACAACAAAATATGCAGTCAGATATTTAAATTAGTTTATGTTGGTGTGCAAGCATCAGTGAAGGTGAATGCTGGATTGCGGCTGCTATGAGTAACAATTTATTTGACATAAAAAATTCTAGCATTGCTGAGGAGATACAAGTAGCTCTTGTTTCCATAAAGCAGATTTGATGTTAACAGATTTCTATCATATTTCATTCTTTTGTATACTACCTTAAATTTCAGAAACGAAGCAGAAAATTGAATTTAGTGTGTAAGTAAATCATTAGTGTGAACCACAACTAACCCAAGTTTTTTTAAAAGAGGGGGATCCATGGCAGAAACAGGAAATTACAAACTGGGTAGCCCAACATCTGTTTTGGGGAAATTATTAGAAAGTATATTAAAGCTAAAATTACAAACCATAAAGAAAGACAACTCTTGCTGAAGAAGAATCAATATGGCTTCTCCAAACTCACTGACCTTTTAGAATGCTATTAAATAACAGGTGGATGGGAGTGATTTGGCACACAATGTTTGCTTGGATAGGTTTAAAAAGGAATTGGAACAGTTTCAAGGTGTGTAACAGTACTGGCTATGAGTTGTGATGGCTATATTATACATCTGGTATCAGCGACAGTATGCCTTTGAATACCAGTTGTCAGCAAACATATTCCACATGTCCTAATTGTGAGTGTCCCACAATGCATCTGGCTGACCCCCCTGTGAAAAGAATATTGGATTAAGCTGGCCCTTCATTTAACCCAGCAGGGCTCTTCTAATGGAAACATCCTAATAGTCAGTAAAAGTATTTGCAAGAATAAAAATGATGTTTTAAAATGCTTACCTCCCCCTTTTCCCATAATGCTATATGTGAGGTATATTTTATAGAAAGACAAAGTGACTTGCCAAGACCACCCAATGAGTTTCTTGGCTAAGCAGGCAATCAAATTTATCTAAAAGTAACACTTTATCCACCTGCAGCATACTGGCTTCTAGTTTAAGTACAATATATTTGGTTAACCTTTTGCCCAAGTATTACATTCACATTTCCTAATAATAATACTCAAGCGGCTAGCTGCAATTACATGCCCACTTCAAGTGGGAATTGCTCTTACTGGTATGTAAGTGAATAAAATATATATACTTAGATTTTCTCTACAGTCTGATCTGTACCTCTGAACAGCCATATACAAGCAATTTTGGTATGATTTATTAATATGAAAAATATATATAGCATTACTTAGATGTCAAGAGATTTTAGCTCCAGTCTGATGGGATATTTCCAAGTGGTTGAGAACATATGAGGAGCCTTGCTGGATCAGATCTCACAGTTGGCCAACTGGATGCTGCTACAGCAAGGGTGGTCAACTTGTAGCTCTCCAGATGTTTTTGGGCTACAGCTCCCATCGCTCAGTCCCAGCCATCATAATCAATAGTGAGGGACTAGGGGAGTTACAGTTCAAAAACATCTGGATGGCCACAGTTGTCTCTCCCTGCTTTAAAATAATGATGAAACACAAAAACCATCAACAGAGTATAAACATTCTGTTACTGTGGTCTAGGCCTACCCGGAGATAGCACTCGATATCACTTTGATATCAAACAATTCAGCTTTCCTCTGCCACCCCACTCCACGTGTTTGTGAGGCCTCCGGACAAGCACGTAAACAGGCACAGCCGATAATTGCTGGACATTCCATTCTCCACCCAGGCAGGCCAGATACAGCCGGTTCGTCGCTTCAGGGACCTCTCCGGCAAACACCTCATTGCATATGTGCGATACTAACAAAGGCTCCCTGACCCGAGCAGGCAACCTGACAAAGCTGTACTAAGCGCTCCGTATTTGCATTCTGGCTACACTATTGTTAATTCGGCTCTGATTCAATCATGCTAAATTCTGACCTTTCCAAAGCTTTGTCCCGCTCCTAAATCGCATTGTTCTCACTGAGTAAGGTATGGCCTACAGTCACATTTCTCCCTATAAAAACCCCTGATTCTGAGACCTTCCTCGGATCGCTCCCGAGTTCCATCCAGCCTTGCCGCTGCTTTGCTTGACGAGCTCCGCTCAGCCAATCGTGCTGAGCTCCTTCATCGCACCCCAACTTTGCTCTCAAGGTCCAGGACTACGAGACAGGTGTCGTATCACCCATTTCCTTCTGAAAATCCCTATCCCTAAGTCAATCTCTGATTCCTTAGTTATTTGTGTGACTGTGGTGTCTTTAATATTTGTCTGTACTTAATAAACATCATTTTTATTATTTTAACCCGTCTGGCTGCTTGACTGACCTGACCCCGTAGACGCTGAGTTACAAGATCCTGCTACGTTACCCTGCCTCTCACTAGCTTTAGGAGTGCTCCAGCTAATTTTCCCCAAAGTTGTGTTGTTGTTTGGTTATTTAGGTGTCCTTCCTGGGACCCCCAGAAATCAGGGTAACAATTCTCCCCTACAGATGACATCAGCTAATAGCGTTCAGAGGTATGCATCTTCTGTACCTGGAGGCACAATCATGAAGACTACTATCCATCAGTAGACCTATACTCCATGAAACTGTTCAATCTCTTTTGTAGTTCCCGGCCATTACTATATTTTATGGCAATGAACGTAAGCTATTAACCATCACTATAATTTGTGGCAGTGATTCTTAACACAATAATGATATATAATGGGGAGCGGAATATTTCTTTGGTCTATCCTGAAGGTAGGCATCTGACATTTCACCCTGCAAGCAAAAGTCAAGTCACTGAATTGGTATTGCCACATGCACAACTAGCATCAGTGATCCCATATTACTATGACCATTTCTGCACTACCCTATTATAGTGCTATTATTCCACTTTCAACATCCTGTGGAATTCTGAGTTTGTAGTTTACTGAGGCCAAAAGAGCTCTCTGGCTGAAAGTGTTAAATGCCCCTCCCTAAACAGCAAATCCCAAGATTCCATAGGATGTTGAAAGTGGAATAATAGCACTATAACAGTGTAGTGTGGAAATGGCCTTTATCACTGGGGCATTCCTGTTCCATTAGTGTTCACTTGGGTCTTGACTTAATCACAAACTGCACATCTAAAATTACAAATATCTAAAAAAGCAAGCAAAGTAGCAGTCGGATACACATTAAACACTTGCATATATATGCAAACCTTGAACAAACAGGTATGTTTTAATTGTTGCCCTGAAGCAGGGACCCCATATATAATTATAAAATATGGTTAAGTCTATAGAATGTTTGGAAAAGATTCTCCTGAAAAATATCTGCTCTAATGCCTCGATATGCTCATAATTATAGCAGTGAATATGAGGAATCATCTGGAAGTGGGTGAAATGTTATGGTGCAATTGCTAGCTGCGTCAGCTATAAATCTGTTATTGGGAATAAGGGTCAAGATGACCAGAGTGTTACTTTCTGGAATGAAAACATGGCCGAATGAGGGAGGGACTGCAAATGTGCTGTGTTGCGAGATTCAAAGGGGGCAGACTTGGGCGGACTGAGGAAAATGAAACTTATATGCTATGTCTATAAAATAACTGTGTAACCTTGCTTCAGGGCTCTTGGCTTTTTTGGGGGGTGACCCAGCCTGAGCCCGCGCATTAAATAAATTTACTCTTTTTCCAACTCTGTGGTCTCCTATCTCTGTAAGTCTGCTACAGCCCAAAAAATATGTGTAGAGGACATGCAGATCTCTACAAGAAGAGATCTCTTCAAGAACTGGTGTACCACACCAAGAAAGCCACACCCTTCTGAAGCACAAGAAACAGAGCTTCTGTAGCTGATTTCAAATCCCAGGTGAGTCACCACTGCATTGGGTACTCTTTAAACTATCCAAGTCCTGAGCCATTTAGGACTTTGCACTGTGTACTAGCCCTAAATATCCTAAAGTCATCTGGGAAGCCAGGCGGAGTCAGCCCTAGTCACTAGTTGCATGGGAGAAAGCCAACAAACACCAGGTGCTGTAGGCTACACTTCAGAGGAAAGACTGGCAAAACTGCCTCTAAGCATTCCTTGCCTAAGAAAACCCTATGAAATTCTTTGGGTCACCATAAGTTGAGAGGCAACTTGAAGGCACACACACAGAGTGTGCTAATGCCAAGACTTTGATCTGAGTTTAGTGGCTCAGCGGCAACCGATGCAGAGATCTCAGAATAGGCATAATATGCAAATTATCCCAGGCCAAGAGCACATACAGCTATCAGCCAACCATAAGTACTCTTCTCATTATAAGAGGTTATAAAATAACCTTTATGAGATAAGTAGTAACAGTATTTAGACCACATAATGATTTTTTAATTTTTTTCTTGTCTTTAAGCAAGTATTAAACTCTTTCAGTGAAATTAAATAAGTTTTACTGTGTTACCTGTCTGACACCTGGCAACATACAAGTTTTACATGATGGTTTTGTAAGTGATGTAGCCATCAGAGTGAAGCTTTCAAGGGCATTTTCCACTAGATTTAGCTAGTGCTACTGCTTACTGAAAGGTCCTGAAAATCTTAGAGGAAACAGATCCCACCTGATCTTGGAAGCTAAGCATGGTCAGTCCTGGTTAATACTTGGACGACAGACTGTCAACAAAGACCAGGTGCTGTAGGCTATATTTCAGAGAAAGGAACTGGCAAAGCCACCTCTGTCTATTCCTGGCCTTAAAAAAACCTTATGAAATCCATGGTGTCATAAATGGTGACTTGGAGGCCCCCACACACACACACACACATATGCTGCCTTGAGTCTCTAGGAAAAAGGTGGAGGATGATGATGATGATGATGATGATAAATAATCTTAAAATCTTTAAAATGTGAAAACAGCAAAAAAAAGGAATTGTACATCTCCACAAATTAATCAAAATAATGCTCAGTCATCCACGGGTATTGAGACAAAGGACAGATTCAGATGAAACTTTCATCATGTTAGCAGTGAAATGGCACTTCTCAACTATTCTAGCTTTTTTTCCTTAAAAAATCTTCCACAGTAAGTAAGAGGAGATGGAAGAAAGGGTGGGAAAAGAAAGGAGATGTTCAAACAGTAAATGACTTATCTCAAGCCCTCATAAATTAGGCAAGAGGTTGGTGTAATAAAAGCCTTGTCTGAAACCGCCCTAAGTATGTGCCCTGAGTGGCAACAAACATGGGAGAAAAAAGCCAGCTGTTTCAAAGAAAGACTTACATTGGCCAAAGGGGAGGGAAATCATCCCTCATCTTGGAAATGGGTAACAAATGGAAGTTAAGCCCTCTAAGGTTTTCTGGGGGGAGGTATCAATGCAATCCTCAGCTCCTGGTGGTTCCCCACCCTTGTAGTTATGGGAAACCTCAACTGAGGACACTGTGAATCACTTCTAAGTAAAAAGCCACAGAAATCCACTGCAAATCAATAATCCTCATATCAGTTTTATGTGTTTCATTTCTGTTTCATTAAAGAAAGAATTCATCCTGCGAAATGACGGCTAGCCCGTTGCAAATAGGGCCCTATTATTAAAATGTGCGATTGTTACCCTCGGACCGGAATGTCCATTTTTCTTGCAGATGTAACAACATCCTGAAATCTTTCCATGCTTTCTCTATGGAGCAATTAATATTCACTTTGCTGAAAGACTCAGATGCTGCACCAAAGACTGACACTTCAGTAGCCCCAGCAGCAATCTAAAATAGAAGAGGATATTTTAAAAAGAACAATTTTTTTTCATTGTCAGTAAATGCTTTTGCACAGTAATTGCCTACCATCTGAAGTATCAGCAACAAAAAGACAGTCAACCAAAGCCTATGCATATATATGGATGTAACTCCCATTGATTTCAGTTAAAAATTTCAAATTCTCACTAGATATTACAGACAAGTGATTGCTGACATGGCAGATCCTCCCAACAGTGTCTGGTAACATGCAGCCTTCTTTTGAAAAGTGTTCAAGACTCATTAAGGAACAGAAATATGAGATGTAATGCCATTCTATTCATTGCCCCCGGAACCTAGCTTATGCTCAAAACAAGTACAGCATAGCCTACACATGGTTCATGTGGTCAAGGAGGAAAGCACCTCTTCCCATTCCAGAATGAAATCTCTCTCCTCCTTCAGAGAACAGAGGGACAATAAGGAGACATGTAGAGGAGACATGAATTGATAGCAGCCACCTGTCTCCATTATCATTAGATCTTTAGGACTTCTGCCTCTGGCTGGGACTGATGGGAGTTGAAGTCCAAAACATCTGGCAAACACCAGATTGGGGAAGTCTGGTCTGCAACAGGATCAAATAATTTCCAAAGTACCATTTTCCTTTCCCATTTAACTAAGAGGAAGTCCCTTTTTACAAACTTTTCTTATGATGTTCACATTTTCTTCTGTACTGAAATGTATAGCTGTTTTTAATATGAGGCCTAAGTAGAAGGTATAAGAATTTATGCAAAGGACTATTTGCACTATGTAAAGCCAGCATGGTTTAGTGATTTGAGCACCAGATTATTAACCTGGTGACCAGGGCTTAGTTCCCTGATCAGCCATGGAAATTCACTGGGTGACCTTGGGCATGCCACACACTCCCACCCCAAGGAAATCCCATGATAGGTTTTACACCTTAGGGTTGGCAAAAGTCAGAAACAATTTGAAGGCACACCACCACCACCACCCACCATCACCCAAAAACAAACAAACAGAGTTTTTTCTTCCCAAATTGTCTCAGCATTCACAAGTATTCACTTGATACTGCCATAGCCACTGGCTTACATCACTGCAGTGCAACCCTGACTGTATGTATTCAGAGCAGGTTCCCCTGTATTCAACAGGAGTTGTTATGATGGAACTATGGGTACAATTGCAGCCATAATGAACAAAACTAATTCATTCTGCTCCTTGCTGAACCCGTTATCAACTTCTTCCTTTGCACAAGAGTTCTGTGAGTATAACAGATTTCAACCTTGACATTTTCTGAAAGTTCTCTAAGCAAAGCTTTGTCATCAATTATCTGGGACTCTATGTAGGTTGTGTTTCCTAAATAGTAATATGTGAAGATTCTGAGGGGCCAGAAGGCCTTGATCTTTCCATATTCATTATGATTTTCACAGAAAGCTTCAAGGCTTCAAGGTTTCAAGACTTTCCCGCTCTAATGTTTATCTTTTTTTAAAAAAAAAAATCCCATTCCACTGAATCTTAAAATAAAGAAAATAGCAGAGTGGTATTTTGTAAGTTGCTGCAGGTTTGCAGCCAAATGTGAGGGAGAGGGATATGGACATTGTGGATTAACATCTCCTACACACCTTACCAATTGACATTCTATTTCAGGATACTCCATAGAACAACAGCTATGGAGCTTTCCATGGTGTACTGTTCCCTCCACACTGGAGTGGTGCCTCATAGCAGATGTCCTCTTTGCTGATGGAATGGACACTCTTGCCTGCCTTTATCTCTTCAGCTAGCCTTCAGCAGGGGGATAGTATTGCCTTTGGCTAACACCACCTAATCTTCATTTTGGTTGTGAGCAATTACGGCTGAATTTATGGACAGATAAAAGAAGCAATATACTCACAGCAGAATGGAAACCATGAAGATTAGGAGTAAGTACTGGATATCGGACTCCAGGATAGCGCTGTATTCCTCTCATGACTTCAGTGTGATCTGCCATCTTAAAAACAAAGTGTAGCTTTGATTTTTTTAAAGGTCTTTATGACAGTATCAGAAATTTACATGACGGTTACAAACACATGTATACAGAGTGATACAAATCTGTTTTATTTTACTTATAAACAAGACAAAACAGGAGTAGGAAAGATTATCTGTACAACTGTTTTCTCATCCTCGTCTCACTACATAGCTTCTGGCCATTTCTGCACTACGCTGTTATAGTGCTCTTAATCTACTGTCAACATCCTGTGGAATCCTGGGGTTTGTAGTTTAGGGAGGTGCATTTAGAATTCTCAGCAGAGAGCTCTTGGGCTTCCTAAGCTACAAATTCCAGAATTCCACAGGATGTTGAAAACGGAACAGTAGCACTATAACAGTATAGCGCAGAGATGGCCTCTGTCAGCAATGGTGGCTAAAGGCATAATGGTGCTGCTATCACCCATATGCATGCATTTAATTAAAGAGACAAACGTCAAATACAGACTTATGTCATACCCCGTGTCATACTCAGTGGGATTTTAGAGATGAATGACCATGTCCAAATCTAAAACTTCATTAATATGCGAAAAAAATATGTCTTGCCTCTTTTTCTCCCCTTTTAAAAAAGACAGGGGATGAATGTATATGATGTACAACAATGACTAACCTAAATAATTTCAATATTTATATTTATATTTAAAATATTTAGAAGTAAGGCGTGATGAAACAATGGGTCACTATTTCTGAGCATTTTGAAGGGATGCATAACTAATGAAAAGCAAATGTGTTTCATATTTGGATATCTATGCTCAACCACAAAATATAAAGTAAAGATAAAGCTCCCAAAATTTCAGCAGTTTTTTTTTTTAACCAAATGACTGCTGTCATATGTGGCCATCTGCTTCTAAAGTAGTGGTGGAAACCACACAGCTCGAAGGTCACATGTGATCCCCAAAAGCTGCTTCTATCAATATAATACCAGCATATACACACGTATGTATTATTAAATTTCCTTGCAGCATTTCTTTTTAAAAATAGCACTTAGGGTGGTACTGATAACATTCAAATAAAACAAATATAATTTAAAAACTAAAACAGAATTAAAACAATTAAAAAACCTATTAATACAAAGGAAATAACATCACCCAATCAGATAAAATTTTACTTAAATGCCAAAAATCCTATCTAAATGAAAAAGATCTTTGTCTGTTACTAATATTATTCATATTTTTCTCAATGCTTTGTTACTGTTATTGTTATTATATGGTTGATGCATACTGGGTGGAAGGGCATCTCTTTGCATACCAAAATTACAAATAAAAAGTCACGTAACTGTACACTGTCTGTTGGATCTTACGATTCCAAAACCTTTAATCCTTTAATAAAACAAAGAATGTAATCCTTGTTTCCTATACTGTGGGACAGCTTTGAAACTAAATAATGTAATGCTAAACCAATGTGGCAGAAGCATATGCTCTTAACTGTTACAGCCTAACTGAAAATATAATTAACCAGTCAAACAGAAAGTGCAATTCAAACTTCATGAAAGTTAATCACTGCAAAATAAGGTTTATATAATGTATTTGTCCCCTTGATATTTTTCTTGTAAGTGGAGTCTTACTTTAACATGTACTTTAACATTTTTTGCAATTAACCTTCAAAGTGCAATAAGATACCCAAGCAATAAGCATTTCAATGGCACCCGTTTATCATTCTTGGCGATTTCAATTATAGGTGTGGGATCCTGTTTTATATGGCACCTTGCTACTGCAGAACATTTTACTTCTGGCTGTTTTTAGACAGAAAATATCTGCCAAACAAAACATTAGCAGGGAAATGGTAAAAGAGCTTAAAAATACTTTTTTAAGGAAGAAAGAAAGAAAGAAAGAAAGAAAGAAAGGGAAACACAACTAGCCACACTATCCCCATGACCTAAGAAAACAAAGAAAGGAGTACTAAGAAGGCATAATCAAGGCTTCACCCCATTTCTAAGTAACATAGCCCTTGCATATAATCTAAACATCAACTAAGATGCTAAAACAAAACATTCAGCCTTGAAATGAGAATAAGAAAGGGATTGTCCTCCCTTCCCCCATCTCTAACAAACACAGGCCAAATTTGTTACCCAAAAGGCCTCACAGGAAAAAGAAGGAATTAAAAACACATTTTCTTCTAAAAAAAAAAATGGGGGGAATGAAAAGGATAGGTATATGGTTGGTTTAGATTTCAGATATTACTAGAAACAACACTGTTTTTAAGAGTTGTAACTATTAAGAGTACAATATTACAATACATATTTGGCTGTAAGATATTTGCAGTATCAGGTTTTACAAAAACATGAGACACATAAAACAACAGATGCCAGATTTGGCTTATTTCCCCTTTTTCAACAGCCCATACTACATATTAGGACGGTGAATGCAATTTTTTTTCCAGATAGTAAAAACAGGACAGAATATGTAATCTGGACTGAGGATCAACATGGAGAGTTCATCCAGGTTAACTCTGGCCCTTTCCAAGTAAAGCTGCCATTAATTTTACTTACCTGGGGCACCCATTTTGAAGAAACAAAACTAGTCACTTCTATGGCAGGCAAGCCTGTTTTGGAAAGTTGATTGATTAATTCAATTTTGACATCTGTAGGGACTATAGCCTGCAAAGAAGGAAAAAAACATATTTTATGTACAATGTACCCTCTTGTATGTGCAAAAGCATTTTGGATCTCTGCCTCAAGTTTTTTTAACAATGTAAAATAAAATAAAAAAATACTGGTTATATTTTAAGATACCATGGTTGAATGCTTTGGTCTTAGGCCCTTTCCACACGCGGGTGAAGAAACAGGGGAAACCACACTGAAACGGAGCTTACCTGAGTCCGTCGCCACATGGAGCAGCACGTTTTCGCTGCTCCACACTCCTCAGCGTCCCGCGGCGTCCTGCGGGGCCCAAAATGGCGGCTTATGACTGGCGGAGGCTCTCCACCAACCGGAAGCTCGCCAGCCAGAAAGCCCACCTCCGGCAGATCTGCAGGCATGCCCTTGCGTGCGCCTGCAAATCCACACCGGGCGCTGCGACGGGGCTGCACGCGGCTGCACGCGGATGCACGATCGTGCTTTTTAAAAACCACTTGAAAAGTGGTTTTCAAAAAGCACGCGGTGCCGCCACTTCCAGGCGCCCTAGCGCAGATTGGGGTATGGAATTACACAAAAGTAATCTGCCCCAATCCATTTTACAGTGTAGACGACCTCTGTCAGAGGTCGCGCTACACCGTTTTAATACCCCCGTGTGGAAAGGGCCTTAGACAAAGGCCCTTTTCGCACTAGGCTTTTTGCGCGAGCGGGGGCGGGCGGCTTGCGGGAAAAGCCTAGTTCGGGAGCCTGCTGGTTCCCCGCTGGTTCCTTCCGCAGCCGAAGGAACCAGCTGGGAAACGGCACCGTCCCGGAGGCGGCGGCGGCTCGCGAGTCCATCCCCCCCCGCGCGCGCAAGAAAGGAGCCCGTCGCTCCTGGCGCGCGCGGGGGGCGGGCGCGACTGTCGCTCGCTCCTGGCGCGCGCGGGGGCTGCTCGCGACAGCCTCCCGATCGCGCGCGCGCGGGGGGGCGGGCGCGACTGTCCCTCGCTCCTGGCGCGAGCGACAGTCGCGCCCGCCCCCCCGCGCGCGCCAGGATCGAGCGACAGTCGCGCCCGCCCCCCCGCGCGCGCGCGAGCGGGAGGCTGTCGCGAGCAGCCCCCCGCCCGTGCGAAGCAGGATGCTCTCGCATCCGCCGCGCTAGCTCCCCGCCCCGCCCCTTCCTTCCGCACGGGCGGAGGGAAGGAGGGACCGAGCCGCCTCCCGACTGCACCGCATGCCCGGTGAGTGCGTGCTGGGCGCCCGGGAGCTGCACGCGGCACGCGGTTTTTCACTTGAAAAGCGAAATCAAAACCCCCGCTCGCGCCGCTTCCAGCCCCGTAGAGTGCCGGAAATCAAAAGATGCGCCTCCGTTGCGGAGCGACGCTCCCATGCACGGCTACGGCTACCCGGGAAAGCCCGTGCGAAAAGGGCCAAAAGAAAAAGTGAGTGCACAGACACACAGGGAGAGGCAGAGAGAGAGAGGAAAAGTTGTAGGTATCATATGCAGTTGCTGTTGTTTTCTAGAATCCAGAAAAAACTATTCAATATAAACTATGTATAGGTATGACATAATGGTTAATGAATACAAATATGAATATTAGAATATGAATATTATAATCCTTTACATTCTGCTTTACAAGCTTATAAAAACAAAAGAAAGGACCTTTTGCCCTTCCCCAATATAAGATCTAGCCAAGTTCCTGCTTCTTACTGCTTTCTTGTCATTATCTACTACCAAGAAATATGAGCAAGGCATCTAGGTAACAGTATGAAGGACAGCTCCATGATAATTTTTTCCCCTTGCCTCATTGATATATGAATGAATGACTTATAAATTTACCCAGAAGGCCAAGTGGCTACTATGGCCAGAAGTGCCTTTGCTCAGTTTTGGTTGGTGTGCCAAATGCACCCTTTCTTAGGGGGAGGGCAGACCTGGCCAGAGTGGATCATGTATTAATCAATGCCAGATTAGACAACTGTAATGCACTTTAGATGGGGTTGCCTTTTAACAGTGTTTTAAAAGTGGGCTCCCTTTTAAAAGTGAAGCTACAACTAAAGCAAAATACAGTGGCCAGACTATTAGCAGGTAGATATTTTAAACACCACATAACAGGCTTAGAAAAATTGCACTGGCTTCCTATTCTCTTACAAGCCCAATTCAAAATGCTGATCTAGACCTATAAATCCCTCAACAGCTTGGGACCAAAGATATTTGAAAGACTGCCTCCTCGCTTATCAGCCTGACCAAAATCTAAGATCAGTGGAGGCCCCTGTACATGCCCCATCACACATGAGGGTAGGTTGGTGATTATATACGAGAGGGCTTTCTCTGCAACACCCAGAATGTGGAACTGTCTCCTAAAGAAGGTCAATCTGGC